>JAQGBW010000356.1:0-45519 GCA_034698625.1 Julus scanicus | reverse complement strand
CAATAATTTTCTCATTTCGTTGTGCCTCTAAAAATTGTTTAAAAGTTATGTACCCCGTTCTGCCCCACCTTCCCCTATTCGTCTTTAAGTATTGAAAGACATGAAACCGATTTGTAATTTATAGTGAAATGTTAACTCTGAAACGTCTTCGAGCAGCAATTCATTGAAAGCAACCAAATTTGGACATGAATGAAATTGTGCTACTGCATGACAATACGCATTCCCATTCTGCTCATGCTACAGCCCATAAGCTCAACATGTTTGGGTGGAAAACATTGAAACATCCGCCAAACAGCCCCGACCTTGCACCAAGCGACTTCCATCTCTTTGGTCCACTAAAGGAACACTTGAGTGGTCAAAAATTCCAAACTGGCGATGAAATGAAACTTGCGGTTTGGCATTATCTGCATATATCCAACATGAGGCATTTTACGAGAGGGGTATAAACAATCTCATCAAGTATTTGGATAAATGTGTCAACCAACTCAAATCCTACATTGAAAAATAGCAAATTTCCTGCTCATTAAAAAAGCTATTTCAGTTTTTTGGTACGACATCTGGTTTTCAAATAATAATCGAATATGCAGCACTTTTTGACCGCCCCTCGTACATGTAAATTTTAAACTGTTATATTTATGCATATGACTAATTTTGGTTAGCTAAATTTTGTTTTGACAAAAAACTTGATAATTATTTCACTTTGGACACTAAAGTTTACTTGACCATGCATTGTTAATGGAATTAAGATGGTCAGACACTAGTTTCGTTTCCGATAAGGGACTTTTTTGAGCAACTGCTGTTTATATATGTAATTGCTCACCAACCTGGGCTGAGGAAAGTGATAGATATGAATAATAAATAATACCTTTTGGAAAGGCGAAAGCGTGTCCTTTGTGATCCATTTGAGGCCCTACTGTCATCAAAGCGCAATCTCTTTCTGAAATGAATTCACTCATTGTAGTTTCCATAAAAAATGCATAATCTCCTAGCCTTGCTCTGCTTATCCCCTCCTCTACTGATTTGACGAATGCATCTTTATCAGCAAGCATATTCGACCACAATTCTTGGTAGATTTCCATGTTGGAGTTCTGCATATTATCCAAATTTAATAAACAAAAAAAAAATTAGCAGCATGATTTAGGAATACACACGCTAAATTATAAATCGTAAAACTATACCTTAAAGAAATCCATGGTGGCTCCACCATTAGGGACGCCATACTTTATTTTTGATTGTCTCACTAAATCATTAATATTTCTAATTGGGCTTTTCATTTGTTCAGCGGCCAACAATTGGTTTTTCACCAAATTAGCCATGTAAAAGCAGAATATAAATAATGCAAATATCCACCAAACAACTGCAACTAGTCGAGTGGAAATGCCCCTGAATGCGAAAGTTCAAAACATCATTATTATTGAAACACGAACTAGAAAATGTGTTATAAATAGTGCTGTTTGTTCCTAGGTGTACTAACTTGGGAGCAATGGTGGACCATTGACGCATTGCTGATGCCAGCATAAACCAAAAGCTGTTCAAGACTCCCAAATTATTGAACAAAAATTCGGGGCTTTTGTCGCATGGCTGTGGATTTTGCCATTCTGTGGGATTAATTCTGTAAAATAATGTTGATATATGAGATACAAAACACTACTTCCCAAAATGTCACTTTTCTTAAAATGTAAGTAAAAATGGTGCTATTTTATCTTACCTTGCCAAAACAAAGAGCAGAACACAAGAACCTAGATAAGCAACCGTCAATGCGATCCAAATTTCAGTTGAAAATGGAGTCAGAAAATAAAATAAGATAGTTTGGGCCTGTGGCATTGGTTTTCTGAGTATTGCTGTAATTCCTACATCCGAAATAGGATATGAAAAATCAACCACTGCATTTCTTTTCGTCGTTATGGTGATATCACCAACTCCCATATCCACATTCTAAAAAGCCGAAATAAGAATGATGTTTCAATTACGTTAAAGTAATCCTAAAGTGAAATAAACTTTGAAGTCACAGAATTGATTTCAACCGGTATCATCATGAACATTAGTTTCACTCATACACATTTGTACGAATTCTGTTTTCTATATCGCTTGCCCTGGTGAAAAAAACAATAGAAATCAATATATATTTCTATTGGTTTTTATTGTTATTTGGACACTTTATTGGTTTTAATTGTTTTCTATGGTTCCTGTATTGACTTATATTGATTCCTATGGTTCCTGTATTAACTTATATTGATTCCTATTGTTTAGTTGTATTGACTGAACAATAGAAAACCATAGAAAACAATTGAAACCAATAAAATCTTTTGATACCAATAGAAAACAATGTTCCAAATAACAATAGAAATTAATAGAAATCTCTATTGTTTTTTTCACCAGGGTGACGCTTAATTTTTTTGTCACTATTATGTTGTAAGATACAAACTTTTTTGATGAGTTCTCCAATAATCCCAGTAAATTGTCCGGTTCCAACATGTATGAATCCATAAGCATTGCCTTGACTTAATGAAATATTATAGCGGAATCCATGAATTTTGGATATTTCTTCCAATATATCGATGGCGTAGCCCTCAAAGATATCCTCATTATTAGTTGTAAGATTGTTGTTTTTGAGCATAACGTACGGTGGACTCTGAAGAAAAGTCTTTGATTAAAAACTCAGTAAAATTTCAATACAATCAATTTGCATTAGAATAAAATAACACCAGATACGTACAAGGACTGTTAACACATTCAGCATTGGCGTTGAATCTATTTTTACTAGATTTTCAGTATGATTTTCATGTACTTTGTTTCCATCCACTGTATACATTGCTATCTGCAAAGTTTAACAAAATGTACTTTTATCAAGGATATAAAGTATGTTTAAGTTACGATAATGAGAATGAATTTCTTAAATTCTTTTAAAGCAGTAGCTTACTTTGGTTACACCAGTTTTCTCCATTCGCATGACGTCAACACCAAAAGTTGTTCGACTTTGTTCATGAAATTGAATTGAACCACCCAGGCCATTTATTTGAAGCTGTGTTTAAAATGAACAAAAAAGTGTTAGATCACCAATGTGTTAGACCATTTTTTTCTGACTTTATTCAGCTCAGGGTCCACTAAATTAAATTTCATTTTGTCGAGGCACACCGGTTGAAAAACGCTGGAATACAAAGTATAGAAAACTCATAGTTCAACCAAATCTCATTCCAGCGACATCTGTCGTTGATACATGTCAAGTATTTGGTAGTTTATATTACCAAAAACCTCTCTTGAAATCACCATCTCACAAAAATTGTCCAACGCCTTAGATTCATTCAACGCACATTTCAAGAATGTGCAAAAATTCAAATAATAATTTAATTTTAAAAAATCTACTATTTAAAAGTGAAAAACGACAATCGAATGCCCTTGCTGATTTATCAAGCTATTTTAAACAATTTTTATTTTTATTTAATCTCTTTTTGTTTGGCTTTGAGTGTAGTTGCAAATTTACCCATTGAAAGGTATAGGGTTGTAATCCCCCTTAACAATTCACCAGTGCACCGTGGCACAAACCTAAACAATTCAAGATTATATTACCTGTTGCATGTACGCCTTGACGTTACTTCCATTTGACCAACCGTTTTCAGTTTCACACAATGCTTCAGGTTGGATAAATTTAAATTGCTCTTCCAAATCCGTAATAACTTTGGTGAAGAAAAGCACAGAATCATATAATAGCACCATCTGGGTCTGTAATCAAAAATGAAGTATCATAAATATGAAATTCTTTGGAATTTGAAGACGCAACTCTGTTTTTCAAGTTACATTAAATTTTAAGGAGCTTTTCTTCATCACTCGTGTCAGATCTGGATTGTTCAGATTCAATAATCTTGTGTACATTATGGTTGATTTACTGTAACGAAAATCCTCAAAATCCTTCTCATCTGCATCCTGCATTAATATAAAGACTCGTAAATGTAATGTATTTGACAATCAATAAATTGTCTAAACAAATGAATTACAAAATGGACAACATGTTTTAAAGTTGTGTTCTCACCAATGTGTTTGTGAGAAGGTAGTTGTAACGTTCCCCCATCATTCCTACTTGAAGTGCCTAAAGTCCAAAGAATTAAAGAGTAAGAAAATCAAAGTGATATGTTTAGTTCATTAAAACATATGTATTTTAGAATAGATACATTCTCACATTTTTAAGTAAACGAAAAGTTTGGTACGATGAGCAATCAACAATTATGTTATACTGGTCTTGTTTTTCAATTTCTAACAAAAAGTCGTGGTAGTCATCTCCAGGTGGCAATTGACGAACTGTTAAGTTGCTTGTTATTTGTGGTAGAACTTGGAGTAAATCTTTGCTTCTTATTAAACCTAAACAATCATTTGTTTCGAAATGTTAAATGAATAGAATACAATAATGGACGATTGTTTTGAACTTTCCTGTTTAATTTATTGCCGGTTCACCGACCTTTGGTTAATGGACAGCAGACAATATGTTACGCATATGAAACAATATTAAAAATTTTAATTCGCGAAATTGTATAAGCCGCACGTATTTGAAATTATTACAATTACATGTTTAGAGTACATGACTGACCATACCCGCATTTTTAAAACATCTGAAAATTGAATTTGGAGTCCAGCTTTATAAAATCGAGATGTACGCAGAGTCAAGAATAATTTATGGAAAGTCTTTAATGTCCCAAAAACTCTGAAGTTTAATTATAGGTGATCTAAGTTTTAAATTTCAAATTCTAACTAGTCCAGCAATGATATAGTCAGACATTGTCAATATTCTATTACTATCAATTTGATAAAACAGAAAGGTGAACCGGTCTTATTGCATGTGTATTATTAAGAGATAGTGTATTCTACAGATAATTACCTGCATTGTCATCATAAATAAGTGTAAATGAGGTCCATTCCAGTTTGCGAACAATTTCTGGGAATACTTGGTAATAAGAAGTTGCATGTGGAGCGAAATTAAAAGTGTAACTTGATTCCATAAATGATGGTTTCCACAAATTAAAGCTATGTGGTAATTGTATATTAACGTGTGGAATTTCCACAGCCCTACAAATGGATTCCACATGTGCAGATGTATTGGAGGATTGAGGACCGAAGATGGCGACCACGCCTTGTGATAACAGATCACAAACTGATAAAGAAACAGAAACAGGCTATATTTATATTCTTTTGTGGTTAAAAACATTTAAATCTTCTGAACACATAATCGAAAATTCAATAAATCGCAGCAGATTACATACTTTAATCCATTTGTGCACATTAAACAAGAAGTGCAGTCATGTGATAAGTTTTGAATGTTATGGTGAATTATCCATTACACATTAATATAACTAACCTTTCGTGGAGGCTTCCAAAATATTCCCATTACCAATTGTCTCGATTTTTGGTAAAAGGATCCAATTTTTTATGAGTTGTGGGTCATCATTTACATGACGGACAGCTTCAGTGAATGCAATTTGTAGATCCTCTTGTCCATGTTCAAATAATGCACCTATTTACCCAAGATAATGTATGGAATATTGTTTTACTAGTTAACTACCACTGTTATAATAAACAGTAATCTTATCATGCATTTTTTATGTAATTACCAAATTACTACCACACACAATCTTGATGTTGCTTAAAAATGTACGTAAAGTAATGGAAACATTCGGTGGTAAATTTGCATGTTATTTGTACTATATCATGGTAATTTACTGAATTTGCCTGCATGATTACAAAATATTCACTTACCAATCTGAATTTTAAAAGTTTTTGTCCCTGCAGCTTGGCAAATCCAAAACAGAACTACAATTATGTGTATCCACACAAGCAACTTCATGTTTTGCTTCCTCTTATTTCGAATTCCAAAGTGTAGCAAAAATCATTTAATTTAATGGTGTTGAGAAGTTAGAAATACGAGTAGCACGTTGTGTCAAGGACATGGCAGGATGAACAGATTAATGTCACAAAATTTAAACTTTTAATGAAACCTTATGTCGTCGATCATTCTAAGATTTTTAAGACTTTTGATTACTCAACTCTATTTTCTATGTTTCTTAAAAAGCACAATGTTTTACTGTAAAATAGTTCTAGTATAAAACACAAACATTACATGCAAAAGTTAACATGCATCAATCCATTCAATACGTTATGTGCAAATCCACCAATCAGATAATGTAGTTCGAGGTTCAAAATTGTGCATAACTGGGTTGAAAATCCAATATGTAATCCACACGAATCGACCCAAATAACCATGTACACTAAATAGTTGTTTTTAACTAGCTTCTAGCCTCAACTGATTAAATAGATTGTATCAAAGTCAAACATTTTCTGTTCTGGTGACCTGAAGTGGGTGCGGCTCGATGGGTCAAGATCTAATACAGGAAAAAGTTAGACTAAGTTTTATTAATAACACAGTCATTACTCTCATACAAGATACTTATCAGTTATAACCCTTGTTCTTTATACTAGCAAACTATGCATTATTTGCACTTTAGGTGCCATTGTTTATTGGAAGCATGTCTGGCTTATTGTTCAATCTTTGGTGAGAGCTACCCCTTCATCTGCAAGCTCACATGTAGTCACTAAGGTACTAAGTGGTGATTTCAGTGACTATTTTGTTGATATTTACCACTAGTCTCGAAGAATTTAATATCACCACAAAAATGATACAGTCTGGTAAATTCTGCAAATGTTGAGGTATTTATAATTATAGTTCCATTTGAAAAGTTCGCTGTCTACTTGATTTCGTCTGATTGTGTCAACTTGCTCAAGCTTGACATGCTCTTACTGTTAAGTTAAATGTGGTAGCCATGTAACCTTTGTCAGCATCGATTCAATTTAAAACATGTTAAGCCATGATTCTATTGAATCAAAACTTTATGCATTTACACCAACCCGGAAGATGTTGTATTGTTGTCCCACTAATTAATGACTAATGCTCCTGTCATTCACAAAATCGTCCACCAAAGTGGCAAAGAGTTCATCACATAACACTTTCATCAAGATAACGTTCATTTTTCACAACAATAATTAATAATGCGACTAATGTCTGTTTGGAAGTCAGACATCTTGGATACAACATGACCACAGTTAATTTTACAAGATTTTTTTCTAGGTGAATGCATAACTGCAATTGTCATCGCACTAGAATTGTATTGTTAAATGTGTATGCTGAACTTGTAAAACATTCTCCACGATTTCATTCGTACTGTAGGTAATATTTGATTAACCGTAAAAAATCCTAAATTTATAGAAATGCTTGAAGTAATAAGTAAAAAAGGCGGTGAAGGTCCATTTGCTTTGGCATTCCGGTAACGGTTAGTTATTTGTGAGGACCCCCTACTTAACGCTTGGTTATCCAGTGTAAAAGCGCAACCTGTAAATGGGGAATGATTGGCAAAAATATCTTAACCCAACATGCGACGTTGTACAATTTCTTTTTTCAAAAGTCACATTTAAAAGGAAGTGGCCATAAAGGTCCTCTTATCAGGGGCAGAGGGCGCTGTCACGCGGCGTTTCAAAAGCATAAAAGGAATTTCCGTTCGGTCACGTCAATATAATTTTAGTTTCCGGGTGTCAGTGAAAGCACTTCCTTGTCAGATACCTATCACTTACAAATGCTTTACTGGGCGCCCAATATTGGTTAAGGTTAAATGGACAACGGATGAAGAACATTTTCGTCAACCTAAAATTAAACAATATGCATCCGCGTGTCACTTAAATTAAATTACATGTTCAACTTAAGCATGGGACACACGCGCGCCTTATGCCTAACATTTGGGATTTTATTTCCTGTTCCATAATTTTATCCTCTTTGACACGTTTGAGACGTAAGATATTCACATTCTTGATTCCAAGAATCTCTGATTTTTTTTCTTTTAATTTCCATACCAAGGGTGAATGTTAGCAAAAGTTGACAACTTGTTTTATACCTTTGACTCGTGTGGAAGTTTATTAGTACATGACAATTTGTAAATATTACCTTGAATTTCTGACTGCAAAACAAGATGCTTGAAGTAAATTTTCTAAATAAGCAGGTGTTTTCATATTTTTGTAAAAAGATGCGAGTAATAAATTCTGTTAACAATACAGTTTTTTTGCATATTGGCGTGAAGAGAGAATTGATGTTTTTAATTGAAGCCTTAAATTGTGATTATAAACTACTGTTTCCACAAATTTGGTACATCATTGAGGTCATCGCCTCCATATAAAGGAATAGATAAATTCATCAATTGAAATAATTTTTAAAGTTTTAAAGAACAGATTCTGGAAATATATTACATCCGCCCAGCTGTGTTGGAAGCTGTGATGGTGTGGATTTTGCTTCACACCAGTCTCCATTGTGAAAAATATCACGTTTTTTCAATAAGAAAACGAATAAAAGAATATTATTTTCAATCTTTTCGGTCAAGGGTGAGTACTTACATGTACCTGTATATAACAACAAAATCTATATTTCATTTCACATTATATTTACACTAGTATATCAGGTGTATATACTGAATGGATTTCATGCATCCTTTAGCTGAAAGTCAATTTGGATAGAATTTATGAAAATTCTATTTACATCGGTTTCAGTCAGGTTGTAATCTATTTCGTGTTTGCATCTACACGATGGTGGTCAAAATGTTTTGCATATCCGTTTATAATTCGAAAACCAGATGTCGTTCGAAAAAACTGAAATAACCATTTTAATGAGCAGAAAATTTGCTATTTTTCAATGTAGGACCCGAGTTTGTTGACACATTTATCCTACCGTTTGATGAGATTGTTTATACCCCTCTCGTAAAATACGTTATGTTGGCTATATGCAGATGTTACCGAACCGCAAGTTTGATACCATCGTCCTTTTGGAATCTTTGACCACTAAAAGTGTTCCTTTAGGGACCAAAGAGATGGAAGTAACTTTGTGTGAAATATCGGGGCTGTATGGAGGATGTTTTAATGTTTCCCACCCAAACATGTTGATATTATGGGATGTGCAAGTGCAGAATGATGAAGCGCATTGTCATGCAGTAGCACAACTTTATTCATGTCCAAATGTGGCCACTTTCGAAGAATATAGTTTGTTTGAAATACTGCATGAATCGTGGCATCATGTAGTGACCTAAAACAAAATTTCCTTCTCTTTAAACTGGCTATTTTAGTATTTTTGTACGACATTTGGTTTTCGAGTAATAAACGAATATGCAAGAATTTTTGACCGCCCCTCGTAATTAAAGGATTCATCAATGCTTTAAGTTGAAACATTACAGGTTCATCTTGAAAGTAACGAAATTAATTCGGGCGTTGAAAATTAGACTTTGAACTTGTGCAATAGTTAAAATATATAAGTTTTTTGCTTGATTGCTTTCCCTGAATGGAATTCTTTACTCTGGTCATGGTCACTAC
Organism: Julus scanicus; assembly: GCA_034698625.1. NCBI lineage: Eukaryota > Metazoa > Arthropoda > Diplopoda > Julida > Julidae > Julus > Julus scanicus. The sequence goes on along the minus strand of JAQGBW010000356.1, from coordinate 36,135 downwards.
CTGGATGCGCTCTGTGCATCCCAAATATATTGTGCATTTAAAGTTTCGGAAGTACGAAAGGCCAATTAACAAATACAGAGGCGCAAGAGTCAGATACTGTACTTCTGCGAAATAACATTCATCTGTATGGAGTGCAGAATTCTTATTTCACCTTTGTTCTTCTTTTTTCTTGCATGTCAGTGCCGTTAACGTGCTTATAGAACGATTTGTTTAAGTACAACCCTTGATGTACGTTATTCTGTTTTGAGTACTGTATTTCTTAAAACTTCTCCATTTTCCTAAACAGTTTTTCAAGACTCTTCGGGTGAATTGCTGCCGCTTGTGCGTTTCAATTGAAATAATAATGCGGAAAAGTGTGTGCATGCCATGGCATTGTGTGGTCTAAATGCGATCCAATGAGTGGTATTAATGAAATGGGGCACACCTATAGTGCTGTACTAGAGGTATGAAGCTACCTTCTTCAGTCATGGTGAGTTGTGGCTTAATTTTAACAACTTTGTGCATTATGATTTTAAAGGACAGATTCAACTAAGTTTATAATTAGTCATTAAACTTCATCACATTAATCACATGCTACTGTGAATGAACGTCGTCAGTGATAAACCTTAAAAGACAATAAAGTTACTAGGCAACAGCCGCAATAACACCTTAAGGAAATTTGTTACATGCATATTCTACTAAAAGTATACGTTTTATTCTAAATCGACCAAATCCAAATCACCCCCATCCCTTTAATCCACCCTGCCCTTATAGTCCCTTTCCTATTATCTGAAGGCTTATTCACACACGACCGAATATCGTCTGCTACCAGATAGGTTAGGGTGTGAGCATGCGCACTTCAGCTCTCGTTTTTTAGGTCGGGCATAAGCCCCGGCTCCCATATTCTTGTCAAGCTATTAACAAGTCTAATTAGTTAACCCCCATTTAAGGCCACTCTTATTTGACAATTTAGCCCTGTAGCCCTGTTCTCCTCAACGCCCCTAGGTTATTTAAATTAAACTAAAATTGTAAAAATACATCAATTGCATGTTTTTCTTATAGTAAAATATTGTTAAATGAAATTCTGGTTCCATTTTAACAATTCAGAATTTCGAACAATTCAGGTCTATAATAATGAATTTTAATGTTGGTTTCAAATGGCCCACTCAGTTTTTTTATTAGTATACAAGTAAATCATATCACACATTTTGTTAACATATTCAAAACATAATTTGTTTAGGAATTTTAGTAGTCTTAACATAGTAGTACGCAAACCATGCATCCTCGACCGACTTATGTCTAAAATAACTATAATTTAAATGAAGCAGTCTTTGTGGAATCACATATATATATATATATATATATATATATATATATACACGATGGACGCCATAAGCGTGTCAAGTCCTATCTATACAAGTGTCAGTGTTGCAAACTTCTATTAGAACTTAGTGGTAAACCAACCGAATATACTGTTTGCAAATGAGGTCATTCACATACAGTATTGTGTCAACATACAGGAAAAAGTGGTAATGAGGCAATGTTGAAAAATTTAAAAAGTATTCTAATTAAACATGGACTATCCTATTACACCAACAGTACTTGAAATTGTGAGATTCAAGTAGACATAACCAGTTCTGCAATTCACTTAAACCAGATACTTCTCCTGTTAAATGTAGTCGTTCATGGGTTTGTTGTTTTTTTTTTTGTGCAAAGTTATGTAGTTTCATCAGCTTTCGATTTTTTAGGTTAAAAACTTTGGATCATTTAACCAAATTCTGTTTTTCAAGATTAAATAGAATTGAAGTAGTTTTTTATGATTCCTATGAAGTTGACCTTCTTCAAACCCTGATATTTCGCTATTTTATTTCACAGATAAACTATCACATATTTTTGGTATAATTAAATTTAATGGCTGGCTGGGATACTTTTTATGGCACTAAACTAGTCTTAAATTAAGGGAGACATAACTTGGGTACGTTTTTATTTCCCCATCGCATTAAAAAACGTGGGTAAAAAAACGGTATGCCTTAAAACTAAATAGGTGGAATCTAAAACAGTTTTAGGCAGATGAAACTAGACTTTGTAGATGTTTTGACACATGGCTTAGAATCATGCTTACGCTTATCGAATTAATTAACAGTTTTTATACATATGATTTTATGATATATATTTTTTATTATACATGTATTGTAAAGTTTATTTGAAATATATCTTCCTCCTCTCCCTTATGAGCAACTAAATGCGGTTTATCTCAGAAGTCCAGAGTGGTTCTAATAAGGAAGCTACAGGTGATATTCACAACCTTTTAAGCATTTTGTATTGATTTAACATTGACAAAATTCATTGAATTCATTTTATGAAGCTGCATTTTTGAATTTACGATTCTTGTGTTGATTTGACTTCACTTTGCAACCAAACTTGTAATGGTTGCTCACACGTTTTGGATAATCGTAGCCTTTCTCTTTCCTTGTTGGCATGTTAATAACCTAATAATGTACTGAAGAATGAAAGTGAAATTTTTGATTGTTATATCCGCCTGGTCTGCATCCCTTTTTTGAACGAATGGACATTGAACCAGTGAACTCAACTGCGTGATTACCGTCAATTTTATTGCTTACGAATAAACAATGCAAGGATGTGCGTTGATGTTCAATTATTATTTAAATAATGATTCAATTTTTGGATGTGGAATAGATTTGTCATAGTAATTTGTTGACATTTTTGAGTTTGATTAGAAAATTGGAGGTGAAAGCCACTCTCCTGGAAGGGTTGAGTGTCAGAACGATGAAATGACACAGATTGTATACATGTCTGCACTTGCATCAGCACTTGATGCTTGTCAGAATTTATTCAGCCATGCTTTTGTTATAAGCAATTGGGCGAATGATATCATTGCAAAATTAACATTGCTGATGTACAAACAGGCTAATTTCAACTCTAGCTTATGTTGTTTAAATTCTACGAGGGGCGGTCAAAAAGTCTTGCATATTTGTTTATTGTTCGAAAACCAGATGTTGTACAAAAAACTGAAATAGCCATTTTAAAGAACAGGAAATTTTGGCGTTAGATCACTACATGGCACCACAAATCATGCAGAATTTCGAACAAACTAACAAAAACAAAATGGCGCCTCACTTTATAGTGTTCATGTGAGAGGTACAACGAAGTGTTATTCGTTTTTCAGTGTTGAAAGGCATGAAACCAAGTGAAATTTATGGTGAAATGCTAGGAGATTATGGGGACAAATGTGTTTCACAAAGTACGGCACAGATGTGGTGTTTATAAAGTTTAAGAAAGACCGCGAAACTGTAACTGACAAAAAGAGAAGTCCCCATTCTGCCCATGCCACATTGGGATAAAGTGTCAACAAATTCGGGTCCTACATGGCAAAATAGCAAATTTCCGGCTCTTTAAAATAGCTATTTCAGGTTTTTTGTACGACACCTGGTTTTCGAATAATAAACGAATATGCAAAACGTACATTTTGACCGCCCCTTGTATTTTTGCATGATATCAACCAGGCGACATGATTCTCATAATTAAGAAATAATATTTTTGCATATTACTTATGCTGTAAAATACGATGATCTTGCATAGATATGAATCTACAGATATATATCCCAATGATGGCAATACTATAGAGAAATTATAGCGTTGTACCTGTCTATCATTCAGGGCGTTGTACACTTAACGTTTTTAAGATGAATCCTGTGAGCTAAAAAAGCACTTTTAATGAATCATTTCTCATCACCCTCGATTTTTCGTACTCTTAGATTCAATTCAAAGATGTGGGTAGTTTTAGTGAACCACCCTGTAAAAGGGTTGGTATATAGAACAGTCGAGCCATTCCTAAAAAATGGACAGAATTATCAAAAAATCGTAAAAAAAATGGGTGTATAAATTGTGCACCCTGTCTGGCAACATATGGAGCGAGTGACTGGTTTCCTTTTCAAAGGCTGTTTTCTGAATCACACTGTAATTATCAATGGCGGAGTGTTTTTAGATTTTTTTTTTTAGTTTTATTATTCGGTTTTTATATTGTTCGTAAATAATAGTTTTAAATGATACAGGCACCGATAACAATTGGGCATTCTGCTGGAGGTAGAGGGGATATATAATGAGTATTATTTCCGAATTATTTATTCCAGTTGAAAGGATGTTCGATTTGAAATCGTGCACGTCCATATCACTATCAGTATTACCTCGTAATTGCTCGACAGTCGTTTTTATCGCCAGCCATTTCAAGATCAATCAGTTTCGCAGCTATTAAATCAAATTTAATTTCACTATCTTGCAATTCTGCAGATATAAGGATAGACAAATGGCCGAATGGAAAAATTTCCTGCTACCCCAGGCCGTTGGCCTGATTTTAAATTGCATGGAAAAATTCAACCATGCTGAACTTAGTATTGCGCTTATAATTGCAAATATTTATTAATAATAATAATAATCTCAAACTGGTCTATTAGTGACGCTTTAAAGTTGTGGAGTTATCGTTGTTGTCTATACCGGACAACCTCAATAAATGTGTTGGGTTTTATGCCCAAAATTATTTAAATTGGTGTATAATTTGTGTGGTTTAATTAGGCCAATGGCGCCATTTTCTCTTCCTGGTATTATCATACAATATAATCCAACTAAGTATTGAAAAATGCTAATAGTGGCTTAATTATACGTTTTTAGGTTTTTAATTGTTTTTGAAAGCGTGCCAGGTGTGTTGTGCCTATTTTGTCCTGATTGCAAGTGGAAAATATAGTATTTATAAATGTGTTTAATTGTAATGTATTTGTAGTATTACTTTCATAAGTTTCCTTCCAATATGATTTTATTTGGACTACATATTTTAAAGTGAATAGAATATTCTTTTTTGATACCATACAATGAAAACACTATTCAACAGTCTATTTTTCAAAGAGTTTATACATATTAGTTTTATGAGGAATGAGCTTTCTAAAAAAAAAAACACACCTAAATTCCAAATTCTTTAGATTCTTAAACGTACTAAAATTCTTCAACATTCCTATGTATCACAATACAACTAATCGTATACAGGAATAAAAACAAATGAAAATATATTTTAAGTGTCTTCACATTAATTATGTAAAATAATTGAATATCATTTGGTGATAAATGCATGATTATTAAATCAGAATAGATATTTCACTTAGAAACTTTCTTCCTACTTTTTGGAATTTAGTTTTTATTTATTTTATTATATGTTGATATTTAAAGGGCTTGGTTTTTAAGTTTTGTACATTCTAAATCTTCACCATGTTTCATGAAATGTTCGTTAATAAATGTTCGGTGAATGTAATAAAGGTACAAAGAGAATAATGATTATATCGAAACTTGAAATGTAAAAGTCGATGTATGTATATTTAAACTGTTTAGGAAAAACATTTTTTTTTTATTGTCGATTACTAACATTTTTGTAAATTGCCGTTCAAAAATGCTCACGTGGAATTTAGTTCCCACTATACACGAGTTTTTGTCGTTTTTTTTTACAAATTATATGCATCGAAACATTTCCTTAGAAATTCATGTGGGCATTTAATTAACTTTGTAAGCACTATTTTGGATTAAAGTTTGTAAATGTTCTATTGAGTTAAGCTGCCACATTCATGTAATTGTCATTCTGAGATTAAAATTTGCTATAGTTCTTTACTTTCTTGACAGAATAATCTGAAAAACGTGCACATTGAAGTTGAAAAGAAAATCCCAATGAAGGGTTTGAAATTTATGTATTTTTTTACTCGCCTACTACAGTATATATGTTATACCAAATATCTGCTAATTGTTGTTATAGGAAAAATATATACAAAATTTACGTTTTATAGGATTTTTTTTTTCAATTTCACTGACTGAAAAAAGCACAATACTGAATGACTCGAATAATGACCAGAAAATAGCGAATGAGTTTGCAAAAATTCTTTATTTCCTATAGTTCGTTTTTCTAGGCGTTATACTGCACTGTAGTCAAACCCTCCAAATTAGGATGATAAACACGTTCTCCAAATTATTGATTGGGTTAGTGCTCCCTGTTGCAAATGATAGCAACTACCCCCGTACCACAGTTGCTCAAATCACGTGAGCTTGAGACTGAGCTGTGTCTCAAGTCCCATATTACATAGCACAGCTGCACTGAAAAATTGCCAAAACGAGCTCAAGACAGCCAAATGTGAGACTCTGAAACTGTGGCAGGTTGTCATCTCAAGATTTAGCTTAGGCTTGAGATGCAGCTTTAGTTTGTTGAGCAACTGTGATATGGGCCTAGATTGTGGCAAAGAGGTTCAGCAACTACTTTTTAACCCATTGGCAACATTTCTGGCAATACATGCTCTTGAGAAGTTCAGATTGATCTTAGCACTGTTACTTTGGTCACCAAAATGCAGCTCAAGCTTTGCCTCTTCTAAGCCTTATCTCAAGCTTAAGCTTGACACTCTTCTGCAGTTACCGAGCCTCACATTTGACTGTCTTGAGCTCGTCTTGGCAATTTTTCTGTGCATCTATGGTATGCATCTTGGACTTGAGACGCAGCTGAGTCTCAAAGCAACCATGGTTCAGGGGCTTATCATTTCCTCAATCTTAAACACTTAATGTGTAAAAAAATTAAACTTATCATGAGAATATCATGCTTAGAATTTCTTAACACCACTCATTTTTCTATGGGAAGAAAATTTAATTTTTTAAAGAATCGTTGACTTTAATGAGTTTTACTGAACTGAACAGTGAAAGTTGAGTTACTAATCACTAATCATAGCCACAAACTGAAAATGGTTATTGACATTAACATAAAAGAGATATGGGAATTATAAAGAGATAATATGGGTAGTTTAGTTTTTAAGATTATTTTTTATCTATTTGTCATTAGACAACCAAGTTTTAATATCTTTGGTATGTGCAACAATTCCAAACACATGTATTCATTTCCTTTAAAACGAGGTTATATAATGCATATATACGTGTTGCACATTCCTTACTGTGAATTGTTGCTAAGTTTTTGTTCAAATAATCTCGATAACATCAAAACAACTATATTCTTACAATTCGCACAAGTAGGAAGTTTCTGAAATGAGAATATTTTTTACTCTAATGCTTTCCCCAAATGTTGCAATAAACGACCCCATTTTACTATATGAAGCTATTTAAGGATTCTTTGAAGCCACCGTGCATGTTTTTTAAATTGCTGAGGATTGTTAAAGTTGGATTCTTTTATTCATCAATTCGTTAGCCTTTGACGCGTTCAAACATATTTCATCTTAAGCTTGAAAAAGTCTAACGAGGCACGTTTCTTCAATTTGTCATTACTCTTCATGCCATCCAAAAACCTACAATCTATTACTTATGGCACTGCAATGGTGGCCACGAAAGTAAAACTTAAGTTTTAATATAAATGTATACTGCCACTGGCTAGGCGTTTGATGTAATCTTCTGTATCATCGTCAAATTTCGGTTTCAGATTTCTGGTTACTTATATAATCTACTATCTCGAGTTCGTTGAATCTTCAGTCTGTTGAAAGCCTCGGCTTCTGGAAGTTGACTTGTCCTTATGGAAAAATAATTCGGGTTTCACAGTCATAAACACTAAAACATCATTTGCATAAGAGATAAAGTTGCGTGTATTGGAAATTCGATTTTTCCTTTTTTGATTCCCACCCCAGCCTTGAATGCGGGGGTCGCCGGGGTGCTTGTGGGTAGGAAGCCACGGGTAAATGCTGTGGGAGGGAGTTAATTGGGTAGGAAGGCATAGGTATAGGAAGCCCTGTAATCGAAGCAGCCAAGTGTAACAATCAAAGAAGCGTGACTGCGTTCACGAAGCAGTGCTACGAGTCCCTTCAGGCCTGCTGGCAAGGCCTTTGCCCTCCTCCATTTTCATTTTGACGCTTCCCCGTTTGGCAGCGCTGCGCCTGCCAGCTACATATGTCCGGATTACGCTATTCCTAAACACCACCACGTGTTTGCTCAACTCCCAGATTGGCTTTTATTGAGTGCCAAACATATATCTCCCAACGGATATTTCTCTTGTGCTTCTGTGCCTGGATATAAGCCTACTGCTGCTTATAACGATAAGTGCAAATTTATGTGGAATATTAGCACTCATACATAATGTAAGGAAGTGCAACATTTTTATGATGGTGAGTTTTTGAAAATTCCATTTTCTAAAAATTAAAATAGTATTAAGAGTATGGTTGCGTATCATTTTGCAAACAAAAACATCTTGTTATGCAATGTCTATTAGTTGTATCCATGCAGATTAATTTTTGGTTTTTGTTGTTGAAAATAACAAAAACGAGTTTTTCATAATTTTAATTTATAAATCAATTAATGCTTTCATGAATTGTCGAGAAATGCTCCACCTGGATCAATTCTCATTTTCTTTAGGGGATTTTGATTTATTGAATAAAAAAAGGAAAATTAATTATTAATTAATTACTTTACTTTAAAAGTTAAGTATTTTACAATTCATAACGATAACTGCAAATTTGTGGAATATCAGTACTCATATGTATGGAAGTGCAACATTTTTGTGATGGTGAGTTTTTGAAAATTCCATTTTCTAAAAATTAAAATAGTATTGAGATTATGGTTGTGTATTATTTTGCAAACAAAAACATCTTGGCTATTTAATGTCTATTAGTTGTACCTAGATAATTTTTGGTTTTTGTTGTTAAAAATAACAAAAACGAGTTTTTTATAATTTTAATTATCGAGAAATCATTGTCGAGAAATGCTCCAGCTGGATCAATTTTTTTTTCGGTTAAATTGTCGAGAAATGTTCCATCTGGATCAATTTTCATTTTCTTTCGGAAATTTTTATTTATTGACTAAAAAAAGGAAAATTAATTAAAGTTGAGTAAAATCAATTCATGAGAGCATGCTTTCTGTTGCGTTAGCAAGATTCTAAAATTCTTTCGTGGATTCTAGTTATTCGTATACTTAGATCAATTTTCGTTTTCTTTCGGGAATTTTTATTTATTGAATAAAAAAAGGAAAATTAATTAAAGTTGAGTAATACCAATTCATGAGAGCATACTTTCTGTTGCATAAGCAAAATTCTAAAATTCTTTCGTGTATTCTAATTATTCGTATACTTGGATTTCAATTTCTGTAATTTGAACTGATCAGGGTGACCGAGACCAAAACATTCTTTTCGGTCCCCCTGGTCGCAACAATTTGAACCCAGAGTTAAAATTTGGAGAATAAGCTCAAATCACTGAACAAATTTCGTCGAAAACTTTGCAACTGTTGAAAAATGCTGAAAACTTTACGAGGATTGAATAAAAGTGCATGCAAATTTACATGCATTCTATCCAAATCGGTGTCCTGTAGACCCTCTACGAAATCAACTCGCAACCAGTTGGGCTCTCTTTAGCCTTGCCTTAGGGCCTTTAAACCTCAACCAACAACAACTTTGGCTATCAATGGGTATGTGATATTACCTGTATCCAAACTATAGCAAAATAACTACATCTTAAACTAAAATATCATTGCATGAAAGTTTATATTGTCCAATGTGAAATTGTACAATGAAATGGTGATTTGAATACTCCCAACTTCATTATCAATTACTTACATTATGGCAAATAATCCTAACTAGTCTGTGTAATAAAATTAGACCTTAGGGAAACGCTATATCCTCTAATTTAGAATCGAATACAAGATTCTAATTTTTCAATGTTTGTGTTATTGCACACCTCCCAAAACTAGAAATAATGTGTAGATACATGACAAGAGCGTCTATATTTTGTAAATATATGTAAATATCAAAATTGTGCACCTATTAAACGTCTTTAATAGCTTTAAAATTTTGATATTTACATATATTTAAAAAATGGCGGCTGAAACAAACCTGGAGGGCAAACTTTTTTGCATATGTTCGTAAAAACATGTTTATGCGTACATGTTCGTCTTGGTGGAGACCCGGCTTTACAAATAAGGTCTTTCATATAATTCTGAAGCTGTGTTATCATTATTTTCTGATTTTCTTCGGGTTAGAAAATTTTTATATATCAACAAATTTCACCTATATTTACGGACAAAACCACCTGTTTGTCCTGTATACATTTCGTTTCCGCCATCCTTGAGTTAGATCCAGGTTAACTAAATCATACTCGCACGTGCATGTCATAGTTAGGTGAACTGATTAAATAGCTGAGTAAAACCATATTCTGGATTATATTTGTGGGATTTTTTTACCCACAAATGGGGTCTACATAGCCTTATACACTACACTAACTGCTAACAAACGTATTGATGAAGGCGAATTGAGCTCACCGAGCTGCGTCTCCTCCAAGCATAGATGAATGGAAAATGAACGTTTTTATGTTTTTTTTTGTGTGTGCAGGGCAATATCCACCTTTACCTTTGCCCCAACCTTCCTGTGCAATGTACGCATGTTTTTTCCCCCGTCTATTCGTTTTCAGTTTCGTTTATGTTATCAGTCTGGTCCAGGAAATTCATGCTGCGAAATCTCTGTTCCTGTGGTTAGCCAGTTTTTACGGTAGTTGTTGGTCGTAAAATCAGCCCTGAAGATTTACTGGGATTGATTGCATCATCACAAGCAACGCACTTTTTATTTTGTAAAGCAACAAAAAATAGTGTAGATTGTGTATAGTATATAGTTACAGTGTTTTTATATTAATTTGATTTTTATGTTTTAATTCCAGGTAGTTTGAACTGGCTTGAAAAGCTGCCAACGTGAGAATTTGAGAATGACATTCTTGAAACCGTCTTTCTGATTGGAATGACTTTGTGTGTTTTATTTTGGAATGAACACGATTACGGATAAAACCTACCGAACTGAAGAGACTGGTAAATTGACTGTTGAACAGTATTGTTTAATTGCTACATCTTAATGGTAAATGGGATAACAACTTATAATATGAACCTGTTGTGATGACTTGGACTTTTGGATTACGTTGATGTGTGTTATGTGCAAGAAAATATTACTCAATCTTCAAAATCAATTTTTGAGACTTGTAAGTTACTATAAACTGATAAACTGATGGACCAGAAACCATAAGTCCATATTCTACTATGAAACACCATGTAGGATGGCATTCTACAAACATAAGGCAGTGGCTTTGCCACATGTTATTATTTAATTAACATCAGTAACAAAGCTGTAGTTGTCCAATCTGAATGATCTGAAGGACACTTTCTACTGAAAATGCTGAAAATCTGAAAAATCTGAAAATGCTCAATTCTCGTTACCGTACAGCTATCCCAGTGCGAAGGAACGTCTTCCTGAAAGGGGAGATGGTGCCTACCAGTTCCATCGAAGATCCTCGAGGAATGTTGGAAACTCCACGAAACAAAGTGCCCATGGACAAACAGGCACATGAAGTTGTCTACATTCACAAGCAGTGCGTCGGCCACATGTGTAAAGTGGGTGTTCGTCAGACCCGTAGTGATACAAATGATACTCAAAAAATCAAAAGCATACAGTTAAGAAGAGCATCATGCCCTTTGACACCTTGGGGAACCAACAATCCAATGGAATCCACGTATTTGCCATCCTCGCATAAGAACCTGAAGAGACCCAGGAAGGGAGGAAAGTTTGTGCATTTTAAAAGACCCAAAGAGACCTTTCGGAACATTTTGGTAAAATCAACCAGCCGCAAGAAGACGACATCAAAGTAAGTTATTTTCTATCCATGTACATGTAGTCTTCTGTTTTCTGTGTGGATAATACAGTATAAACATTTTGATCCCTTCAACCGTTACATTTAATCAATTGAGTCTGGTCCATATATTCAGTGGCCCCATTATCCTGATTAAATTCAAGCCATTGAAATGCAATGCTTTAAAACATTTATTGAATGTGTGTTGTCCAAGAAAATAAAATCGAAATTATTCATTTTGTCCATTTTTAACTGGTATGTAATATTTACAACAATAATGGATAGTATTGCCTGCATGCACATAACTAATCAGTGAAAGCCAGCATTCAAAACTTTTTTTTTCTTAGAAATTCTAAACGATGTTTATGAAAGCAAAGCCTTTTATAACAAAACGTGCTTTTTGTGAAAACTTAAAATTTGTGAAAAATGCAAATTTTGCCTTTAGATGTATGTCAAATATATGCATGTATTTGCATTTAAATTATTCAATGTTCTTCTTCTGCAACCATGTGTATAACATGCATGTTGCTTACAAATGCAGAGCATATAAAACAATAAAATTATTTTTAAAAAAGCTGCCTGCTGGCTGTAAATCAAAAACTTAATACACCAAGACCTAATTAAATGTATCTGCTCGCATGCGACGTCTGATATAGGCCAATTCCAACACAAAAAAAACCGAAGGATGCTAAATATTAATCTAATTATTTATAGCAAAAAAAATGTAAACATTGCGTGTAAGACTGTGACGGACAAGTTTTTGTCAGGGATATAAAGACCTTCTCCTACGTATGATATTTATATCTGAAAGATTTTCAAATGGATGTCTGCTGCACGAATTGCATGTCTTTATATCTAAACACATTTTAAAATAGCGTTAAGCGTTAATTAACGAAGAACCCTTGTTATCTTCAATATTTTCTATGCAATCCTACCAGACAACTTATCCATGGATAAAGTTGTCTGGTAGGATTCATTTATGATGATATGCTCGAATGGCTTCAGATATATCCGAAATTAGGGAGTTATTTCATCATCACGTACAAGGAGCGGTCAAAAAGTCTTGCATATTCGTTTATTATTCCAAAATCAGATGTCGTATACAAAAACTGAAATAGCCATTTTAAAAAGCAGGAAATTTTGGATTTAGATCACTACATGGTGCCACAACTCATGCAGAATTTCGAACAAACTATCAAAAACAAAATGGCAGCCTTTTCAGTGTTGAAAGGCATGAAATTTATAGTGAATGTTAGGAGTTTATGCTGGCAAATGTGTCTACTTTCAGCAATTTGTAGAAAGAGACCACAATTTGACATGAATGAAGTATTGCTACTACATAACAATACCTGCATGTCCAAATTCTGCCCATACCACATCCCACAAGTGCACAATATCAATATGTTTGGGTGGGAAACATTGAAACATCCGCCATAAAGCCCCGACCTTTCACCACTAAACGTCCACTAAAAGTGTCCACTAAACGAACACTTGAGTGGTCAAAAATTTCAAACAGACGATGATGTATATAACTTGCGGTTTGGCCATATCTGCTTGGCCAACATCGCGTATTTTACGAGAGGGGTATAAACAATCTCATCAAATGTTGGGATAAATGTGTCAACAAACACGGGTCATATATGCATTGAAAAAATAGCAATTTCCTGCTCATTAAAATGGTTATTTCAGTTTTTTTGTACGACATCCGGTTTACGAATAATAAACGAATATGCAGCACATTTTGACCGCTCCTCGTATACGAATTACAAACCGATATATCAAGACATGCCAATTCTGTCAAGGGGTGAAATAAATTTAGAAGAAAGTAAACTCGATGTTAGATAGCAAGGAATGAATTTAAGAGCATAAACTATACCTTCCATGTGTGAGGTGTAAACAGGAATGTAATTTATTTAATGAAACTTTTCTTCTGTTGTTTTCATAGTCAGTTTCACTAAGGTGTCAATTTTGTCACCTTAATGACGGTTTTTGGATATAGCATTTAAAACTGTAATGCGGAGTTGTGTATTCTCACGTACACACATGTAAAGATAACTAGTCTTTGAAAATAAGGGTAGTTTTATTGCCATGTCATCTAATTTGGAAACTTTTCCCACAAATATTTAATTGTGTAAGTGTTCTCCTGTAAAAAAAAACATTATATAAGGCTATGTACATGTAAAATTTCATATGTGGCAAGATATGTACAATTTCATTAACTTTCCAACCGGCTTAAATTGTACATTTGGCTAGCTTAACCTTGAAAATGTTAAAAGCACATTTAAAATTGATATGCTTTGGTGTCATTTTTCAGAGCTTTAACCTGCGATTAAATGTTCCATTTAATGACTCATTGTTTAAATTTTTTAATTAGGACGCATTAAGTTAACGAGATGTAACCTCATTAGGCTATTGCAGGCCTGCATGAATAATTGCCTTTGTAAAAACGATTACCTGCAAGTATAATACAGGGACATTAATAACTTATGTTTACAGTTACATTGCAATTTCTAAAATTTTGATTTTTTGATAATTGCTGCTAATAAGTTACTTTAACGAGAATTTCGAAATTGTAGTTTAAACAGTTTTTGACCCATGATTCATTTGAAATATCTTCTCATTATTTTTCAACGCAATGTGCTTTAGTCAGAAGAATATAGGATTTTGAGTATATAAAAACAAAAATGTTGGTTATAATTAGAGCAAAACTCTCAGTAATTTATTTTTCCTAATTAGGTTGGATCATTATCAGAGTTGTAAACAAAGTTTTGAAATCCGTTGTTCATCTTTTTCAGGTTTTTTTTTTAAAAAAAAGTTTTCGATATAGTCTTGATGTAGAAATCCACTTTGTATGCGGCGAAGTTTTCAAATAATTACTTTTGTGCACCAAATAACAAGGTCAAATGCTAGTCAGTACTAATTGTTATAATATTTCTTAAATTGGTGTTATTCGCTGTTGCATGTAAACATACATTAACTACAAAATGTTTAAACTTTAAGAAAATGGAATAAACACGTTAGGGGATGTAGAAATAGGCCATGCACCATGAGAATCAATGTATCATTCTTGGAAACAGTAGTAGTGATGAATATACAGAAATTAAATGTTGCATAGAAGGATATGGAAAATTAACTTGCTAATTAATGTTGTTGAATGTATAAAAAAAACTCTGTAGTTCTGGAAATTTGGTATTTATGTCTAGAATGGGGATTTATAATTTTGTGTAATTCTGGAGAAGAAAAAAATAAAGGCTACAGCTAGGTCTTCATTCAAATTAACCCATTTTACACGGAAGGGTTGAGTGCTACCCAATATTTTTATAGGTATACCTTCAGCGAACTACATAACCGCCTGCAAAACCATGCAATACATTTTGACTGTTTTTCACGCATTTTATTCTCATTGAAACGAAGTGGTTTGTACGCTTTATAGAAAACCACCTTAAAAACAAAAATAATGAAAACGTTGCATGCTGGGTATGGTAAATGAAATTGAAAAGCGTGACATGCCTCTTATATATCCAGCTTTGTCGGCGTGGTTTCAGCAATGGCTTTAAAATCAATTGAATGATGCACTGTTTTATACTTTTGTAGGCCATTTAATAGGTGTTGCACCACTTGAGTTCAATTCTTAAGATTGATCAACATTGCGGATTTTTTTTTCCTGCGAATTATTTATGCGTTCTCGGTTTTGGCGAGTGTAAGATAATGTTAATGTTCCAATTTAATCCATGACTACGAAGCTGTTCAAAAGGTATAGATAATAGCCAGCTTCACATTTTGAAAACAAGACTTTTTCACAAATCATTATGCCAATCTGATTCGACTTGAACTGGCATTGATGTCACATAAACATTGATTATTTTTGCACCACGATACATTTTAAATAATTTTAGATAAATTATGAACAGGTGGCGTTATGTATTATATGATAATACAATTTTTTTCGTAGTGATTTTTTTTATAACTCCCCTGGAGAACCAGGAGAAATTGATTCTTTTATCTTTAATTTAACTAAAGGATATCTTTAAGTTCCCTTCCATTATAATAGTTGCCTGGGTGGGCATCAATAATTCATTATTTATTATTCCTTTTTGGGTTTTTGCTTCTGAGGCTATTAACTTGATCTTGTCACTTAATTCACTGCGGCTTCGTTTCCAGAGATTGTAATTGCAATTAACAATTGCAGTACTTGGCATAAAAAAGTATGATTTGGTGGCGTTTTTCTAGCGATTAAATATCACACAATTCTCCATTTTGCTCGAGTTTTTACTAAACAAAAAACAACTATATTTATTATTTACGAGTTTCTACTAATTACTATAGATGTCAAACGGCTTTTAAAGTTTTTTCAATATATGGGTTCAGTGCCTTAAAATATTCACGGTACATCAGTGATTGCAATGAATTGGTCCTAAAGTTACCATGTGTCAACTGGTAGGTACCACTAATGGCTATAAGCAAACAAGCTAAGGCATATTGGTGTCATTTCTAATACTGGACAAAAAATCACTTGTGTTTTTTTGAAACCAAGTGGTTAGCCGCCATGACACTAATTATTTCATGGCAATTGAACAGTTCTAATTCACGATTATTTACGTTAATCAGATATGCTTACAAGTATGAATGTTATATCGATTTGGAATCAATCGAGGTCGTGTCCAAGTTTTATCAAACATTTTCATCTAAGTGAACGATGTACCCCATGTGGTTCTATGTGCCATAACATGAAACCGTGAACTTTCAATCTTTTTATCCATTTACTATGTAAATGTAAAACTCTTTCACTTTAGAGTCTCTCGCAACAAAAAAATATATTGTTGATCGTTTGAAATATTTTCATGCAGATTTAATACTGTAATAACTTCTGAACACAAATTTATGAACAACATACAGCAATAAATAAATTATAACATTTCAACCTCTGTCAGGCGCGCCCCAAAAAGCAACAAGATCAGGCGCGTGGTATATCAAATTGATACAGTTTTTTGTAATTTTTTTTTAAGAAAAAAGAAGTGAAACAGGTGAAATGTTTCAAAACTAAAGCCGGGTCTCCACCAAGACGTACATGTACGTATAAACACGTTTTTACAAACATATGCAAAAAAGTTTGCTCTCCGGGTTTGTTTCAGCTGCCATTTTTTAAATATATGTAAATATCAAAATTGTACAGCTATTAAAGACATTCAATAAGTGCACAATTTTGATACGTACATATATTTACAAAATGGCGGCTGAAACAAACCCGGAGCGCAAACGTTTTTGCATGTGTTTGTAAAAACGTGTATACACGTACAATGTACGTCTTGGTGGAGAGCCGGCTTTAATGACATATCTAATGTTATCTTTATTTCCATAACATTTGGAACTTATACATATAGTCAGGCACATTGTATCAATTTAATTATAAGCCAAAAAAACAGTTAAATAACTTTAAAAAATGCATAAAAAACCCTGTGCATACTTAAAATATAGTAGTACTTACTAAGACTGTAAAATGTTTAGTTTTCCAAAGTTGCAAAAAATTACACTAATGGGCGCACTGTATCAAATTGAACAATGATGCAATATCTTTAAAATGCAGATGACCTTAGACTACTTAACCACATGGGTATGAAGAGGGGTGAAAGTTAGGAAGCTACTGAGGGGCAGATGACTCAACTCTGTTTGTCTGTAAATGGTATGATGCAATGCATCAAGTGTATCAATTTGATACAGGTGCGCCTGACAGAGGGTTCAACATACAAACTGTGGAAAATTCGGTGTTAAGCCTCAATTTGATGGCTTTGTTGTAATTGGATTGAAAAATAATTGCCATAGTTGGGTGGATAACATATGCTGTTACATATATCACTATAGAAAAAAGTGGATATAATTTTTAAAAAAATTTTGTTGTCTACTACAATATTTCAATGTCTTAAGTTTTTAAAATTTTCAAAATTATAGTTACCTTGCATGTAATATAGTGCACCTCATCGACCTTTTTACTTATTTTTTTCTGTAGAAACAAAATACAAATTTTACTTCATCCTAATTGGAACTCTTATTATCTATAAAAATTGAATGCTTTTGTGTCAAAATTAATCTGTGGTCGTGTAGACAAAAACGAAAACACTGTTATCATGCATTGTCAATGAGTTAGATTTTTTTGCTGGAAACTCCTTATTTTCATGAGCTATTTGGGTCATTAAGACAATTAAAAATGACCGTTAAAGTCGTGATCGTGATTTAAAAGACCTTCACTCGTGGTTTTAACTTCGAGATAAGCAAATTGAGTAGAAATGATATATAATGGGGTCCTGTAAAGGAAAAAGCAGATTTCTTTCGAGTCAAAACGACAAAAAATATGAAAACCTGAATTTTTATGGTTGAAAATTCCCAAGGAAAATTTCAACTATGTTTTTGCGGAACTTTTGTTATCGAATACAATGATCTCGACCAAAATATCTGATTTGCATTTTAAGTAGGGTGTTTTAATATCGAAAAAACGTCTGTTTTGTAACTATTTCGCAACATGACTTATCCGGGAAATTCCAGTTGGCCTATGCCAAGTTTCGGGTTTGTAATAAACTCGTTAAATATAACGTTATTAAACAGGTTTTAATAATACTTAATTCCTGGTATTTCTAATGACATTGTATGTTTCCTTATTTCGTATAGTCTTATGAAAGGCCGTAAATCAGATATGTTTATCATTTAGAGCTATGGATCAGATTGTAAGAAATGCGGAAATTTAATTAATGGTAGTCCATGATATCATTGCCATAAATAAGTCGGCTTTAATTCTGAGTTTTTGGATACAATTATTGTTTAGGCATGATAGATTCTAAGACAAATAGTATTCGCTATCTTTCTGACGATTATCAAATCTTAACACTACTTGTTAAATAAGAACTGAACCAAACTATTGCGGTTATCTTCAGATTGCAATACATGTACTCAATTATTTTCTTGTTATTTTTTACCTGTCCAAATTTTTTTTTAAATTACAGAGTAGCAGATATAGGCCTGTTACCAGCTGCTACGTAACCGTCTTAATTGCCAAACGATGACCTTTATTTTACGACAAACGCCTCTCGGAAATTCAACCTTGTGCTAAGTTTGAGAATCTGAGACATTTGTACTGTAGTTCATCTAAGTATCGTATATTAATAATTTGACAATTTAGACTACAATAAAAGTGATAACGGCAATAAACCTCTAATGGTCTTAAAGCACGGCTTTTAAGGGTGCTAAATGATGGTCGGAAAAACATAGAAGCCAAATCATAAAAATGTTTATCCAGAATTTGAAATTGAACTGGATGGCTACCATCTTGCCCAGAGGTTTGTGGTGATATGGGAATCAATTACATTTTATTATATCCTTTAGCGACCGAAAATGTGTATCCATAATGGCTTATCCATCGAGTTTGTATAGTTTGTGTAGGAGTTTTAAAATATTTGACCTGTAGGAGCTGAAGTAGGGTTTTATATAGTGATCACATATTGCAAGTACATATTGCAAGGAACTCGTGTTGCTGGGATTTTTTACTAAATGTAGTTTAGACCTTTTGCATGTGCTGGAGCAAGTTCTTTTTCGATTTTGATGTTCTAAACTATTAGAATTCGAATTTTGATGTTCTAAACTATTAGAATTCGAATTTTGATGTTATAAACTATTAGAATTCGAATTTTGATGTTCTAAACTATTAGAATTCGAATTTTGATGTTCTAAACTATTAGAATTCGAATTTTGATGTTCTAAACTATTAGAATTCGAACTTTTATGTTCTAAACTATTAGAATTCGAATTTTGACTGTTCTTTCCTGAGTTGAAAAGATAGTTATTGAAATGAGAATGTTTCTGCCTTCTTTTTTGCATTGCTCATCTGAAAATTAGCTTCAATAAAAGTTTTAAAAAGTAAAGTAAGCTTTGTAAGGACGTTTTTCAAGGTAAGAAGATTTGGAATTCATATCCAAGAGCTCTCGTTCGCAACAACTTGTATATAATATAACAACTTTATATCGTTATATAAATGAATTTTATTTTATTTTAATGCATGTCTGTACCTGACATGTTTTTTATAGAATACTCAATCATGACTATGAATTTACCCTTTCAGAATCCACAATATTTAGGTATAGATATATCGTGAACTTCCTGCATATACATATAGGAAGGATGCATTATATTGTGTGCATGCATGGTAAGTATATGTTTAAGCCTGAGGAAACTCGGTTTATGTGTAATTTGCCATTTCATTGTTCACATCGTTTCCCCGAAGGCAGTTTGTAGTGTATATACCTAATCATTAATTTGGATGTTGGTGAAAAATGCTGGAAAAATTGATGCGTCAGATGTACATCCGTGCTTCGCCTTAAGTTTTTTTTGTTGTAAATCTCTAACTTGTAGTGTACTTTCACACTTTTGTGAAATAATCGGAGCTGAAATATCGCCCCATATTTTCACGAGGCCACATTTGACACGCAAAGTTTTTTTTTTCTTTCTTCAAAATACAAAATAACAAAAAAAAAACATTTGATATACAAACTACCCTGTGACATACATGCATTTTTAACTTATAGATGTCATACAACAAACTTCATTGATATTATACCAAAGGATTGTGTTTATGGCCTCAAGTAACAAAAATAATTACTATAGAAGTAGCGTTTAAGAGTACAACATAAGGAAGGGGGGAAAAGGAAATTTAGTTTGGACATTTTAACCTGATAAGACTTAAAATTGACCATGAAAATAAGATAATCCGATGTAATCTCTTATCAGTCCTGTAGGTTGAGACGTCAACAGATTTATTCTGGGTCATTTTGGAGTTGATTTATATCTGCACTTTCTGTTTCCTCATTACGTAACACAATGTGTGGGATTTTGCGGTAACAGTTTTTTAGGCGTCCAGCTAGTTTGCTTTGAATATTTAAATTAAATGACCAAAAGATCTAGATTGTTGCTACAGGTGTATATGGTTAACGATTGCCTTCCACCTTAAAGATTGAAGTAAAGGTGACTTTACCATTGAAATTCACTGATTTGTGGTAAGATTGTGCAGACGGAAGAGATGGAAATAAGTGGTTAGTTAAACTGAAATTTATGGTAGAATCTTGAGGCGATAGAATCCAGTCAAGAATTTGGATTTTCAGACTATTTCTTAGAAATACGTGCTAGTTTTACGACCTATAAGGTCAGGGTTTCTTCCTGAAAGAAGACTTTTTTTCTACTAAAAATGCAAATGTTCGGGAGTGGCATTCAGGTTAATTGCCCAGTTAGTGGGCACAACCCGTTTATTCACTATATAATATACTTGACAATTCACACTGTGGGTAATGGTTGTTTGGTTTTTTTCATCCAATTTACGTGTATGATTTCAAATTAATATTGACTGTTATAGCCAACACGAGAATATAATGAAAATGTCTTAAGGTGATTTTTATGCATGTTATTTAAATGTAGCATTCCTTATACGCCATACAACATGAAAATAATGCCCAATGGCGTGGTAAGCACGAGGAAATGAAACTCTGCAGATGTTCATGTATAATTAACAGTAGGATAAAATGCCAATTTAGTTAAAGTATACTTGTCTAGAAAGATGCATTTATTATTTTGATAGGGAAAAAGAGCGACATGACATTGTGAAATGACCATTTTTTGCCAACAGGTTAGTTGGTGGTCGAGATTGAAAAATCTATCTGTCAGATTTTAAAACGTGCTGCTATTTATTAAAAAAATTCAGTTCTTCATGTTGTTAAAATGTTTGTGGTTTTAAGATTGGAACTTGCGTAATGCATTACAAGTACTTTTTTTGGTGTAATTTTTACATTAAAGATCCTTCATCGCTTTTTTATGACACATAAGATCTTACACGGATTATGAACTATACTTTAAAAAAAGCAGCA
Source organism: Julus scanicus (assembly GCA_034698625.1). Taxonomy (NCBI): domain Eukaryota; kingdom Metazoa; phylum Arthropoda; class Diplopoda; order Julida; family Julidae; genus Julus; species Julus scanicus. Next base: position 14,633 of record JAQGBW010000356.1, on the reverse strand, counting down.
ATTTACTTCTGGAATTACTTTAAAAACTGATGGTTATAATAGGTAACTTTTTCATATTGTTGTTCAAAAGTTCTTAGCATAAATTTCACGGTTCTTCAAAGGTCAGCTATGGTCATCTTCCCAGTTGATTTTAAATTTTATGTGCATATTCGAATGATTGTTTGTGCATTCTCAACAATGGCCACTAGCTACTTCAATTTTTCATACTGCTCCAAACAGGTGTGATTAAAGTAATAAAAATGTCATAACTCCCAAAAAATCCTGACTGTAAAGGTGCGTATGCACCAAAAGAAACATTTTGAAACATGAAACATACACATGCTACCTTGGTGTGTTCAGAAGTGTTTGTGAAGCATGTGTCGAAAAACTGCCAGTTTCTGACACATTCGATGTTTCCTGGCAATCGCTCAAGAGGCGGTCCGGATCAAAGGAAAAAATACACATGTTCCGAAAAACATGCTGAAAGTTTTTGTTCAGTGCTTAGTGTGTATGTTTTATGTGTTTGTGTATGTTTCTTCTGGTGCATCCCGACGTTAATGGATACTATGCAATGAATGCGTGTAGTTTTATTCAAGTTATTTTCGTTATCATATTCCCAAACGTAAAATGTACAATTAATATACAAACTTTTCCATTGTATAAAATCGGATTAACAAATTTGAATGTGTTACTTAATACTTGCACGTTACCTAAATACCACGAAAAAACCTTTAAATACTGGTATTGGTAATTTTAAAAAAAGCTTGTTTGAAAATAAATTAATTATAGAATTAATGTTATATGAAAGGAGTGTTGGAAAGTTGTTTTCCTATAAATGTTATTTATTACTCACGTTATAGCCCATTTAGTAAATGGGTTTTTCACAAGCCGCAAAACAGCAATTGATTTGGGTTTATATTTAGCAGACACCTGTAGTTCTGCATGCAAATAACATTTCAAAATAGATGTGAATTTCAGTTTAAGACAAAATTGAAATGCGGACGTCAAAATATTCTTTAATAAGTTTTATTTTAATTTCATTGGAGATTTAGTGGGTAGTTTTTATAACATGGAAATTGGCAGTAAACTTTTATTTTGCTGGGAATTAAACTACGCCCATAATGGTGGGATGCTTGTTTTCAACGTTTTCTAGTATTTAGCATGACCATGATAATCAAATACTATTTAGCATACAGTATTTGGTTAGCTCTAAAAGCTTTAACATTACTTTTATTCATTAATTTATTTGATGGATTCACAAAAGCATTGCAAATGAAGAAAAGAATGGTTTTAACATATCTTACTAAACCATCAACATTTGTTGGGAAACATTTGAAACCTTTCAACGTATTCTAAAACCACTTACGAAATACTTTTATTTTATAAAATACGTAACAATTAAGGTGACAGTTGTTGTTTTATAAAAATATCATGGTGAGAAATTACGAATTTATTGTAAAAACCAGTTTCTAGAGGTGGGTGTCAAACACTATATACAATGATGCGAGTTGTTTCGAACATGTTGCCTTTAATTTAAAAATAAAATGGTAAATCAACCAGCATGTGGCTTTGGTATGAAGTTTAAGTCTTATTTTGTCCATAAACAATCGCCCAGTATTGGCTAGTAAGTATAACAATAACAATAACTATAACAACATGCTGAATATGCTCTATGGTATATCAAAAAACTAAGTTATTAGGAGATACTTTATGATAATTTTATTCCAATGGATTCAAACACTTTTTAGGATGTCTGGTCAAAATGCATTAAAAAATTCAAAATTGATTCAAACTTTAAAGCGTGTATGCTAATTAAAGTTGTAAAATATAAGGAGTTTGGCATTTTTTAGATACAGTTTTTTGTATTGAAAGTAAGTTAAATGAACCATAAAATCGTTTTTCCGCCAGTTTACTTCCAGTTCTTCCTGTATCATCCTTTTTTTTATCAAAAAAAGTTGGCTGTGAAAGATTAATTGGTTTTGGTTGAGTTTCCTATTGAGTTTATTCCCCTTTTCTTGATTAATCACGCATTTTATTTTTTGGGTTCCTGGATAGATATTTTGCCTAAGTAAAGAATTACAACTTAATGACATCACATTTTGTACATTGCTTTGTATTGCTTGAATGTGGTTTTCCCTAAAAAAAAAAAACAGATTAAATTCTCAGATTCATACCATACTTGGTGCCTAATTCTTTTTCACGGTGTGATTTATTTGTGTATATAATAAATTGAATCGGTTGCAGTTTTTCACTGTTTCATGTTGATATATCGCTGAAGTAAACTGTAGAATCTTGCTTGTTGTATATCGTCAATGTTCTATAATTATTATTATTATTATTATTTTTAAATGCATATTTTACATATATACGACAAGGAAGGGAATTACTTCTGAACACTGAAAAGGTGCAATTTACAATTTCTGGTTTGGTGAGTGTGCCTTGGGATAATGATAATATTTATTGCAAAGTATATGCCAATATTACATGCATAATGATTAGTAACAGTCTGGAAACTAATCTTCCACGGCGTTATTCTTTGATATTAGTCTGAGGGGGGAAAAAGGGGGAGGAGAAGGCTTTAACTAAAAATGATGTGGGTATACCTGGACCAATTAAAAGCTTGCTTACCAAAGGTTAATTGCAACAAAGATAAGCGTTTCGTAGAAACGATAGATGGATTTTTTTGTTGTTGTTGTTCAACTATACTATTTGCCTCCAACCTCAAAGAATAACTCGTACATTTGTGTTTGAACGTGAGGCAGGCCCTAAAATGGAAATTAGTAAACCTAGCATTAAATAAGGAGCGAGTGATTACTTCAACAACGTTTCGACTTTTGTAAATTCCTTTAACACAAACTTCTTCCGTATTGGGGGATGGATTTTGGGGTGAGTGGACGGCTTTGCGGACATCAGAAGCTTGAATTTAGTGAAAGAAGAATGACATGATGAATCTCATCCATCTGACTGAGTGGCATGAGGACTACATATCATAGATGGTTGATGGAGGCTTAATTAAAATTACCTGCCGATGCCAACTTCCAACCTAGCTTCCTATTTTGGAAACGTTTGGGTATTCCTTATTGATTCACACATCAAACTGATTCGTTCATAATTTTTTTAGTGACTTTGGCTGGCCATATGCACGCGTATTAACGATAAATCAAAATTGGCCAGGTGTTTAAAATATCTTTTTGTTTGAAGGAGGAAGTCTGAATAAAACTTGATCAAGAATAAGGATCATTTAAGATCATGTAGATAATGATCGTTCAAATTTCCATACCTAAAGGGATGCAAGCACGTCGACACGAACTCTAATTACAGTGTTTAATGATTACAGTTTTTATATTTTTTCACATTAATAAACGCTTATGTGCACATCAGTAGTAAAATTGTGTGGAAATGATACAATGGAACCTCGGTTTACGAACTTAATCCATTCCTTGACCCTGATCATGAACCGAAAAGCTCGTGGTCCGAATCCATTTTTCCATTGCAATTAATGTAAATCCAAATAATGCGTTCTTTGTCCTGGAATTTTTTTAACATGTTATTGCTTTATGTGTGGAAATAATACAGAAAGTAAATAAATATAACAGTAATATTAGAATAAAGCAGTTTAAAATATGCATCCATGATTTCCAACATTACAGGAAATGGAAGACACCCACGTGGTGTCGTCATGCTGACGTTGCTGTGAATAAAGTTTATTTGCAGATTCTGTTTAAAAAATTTATTTTAACAAACATTGTTTCCATTAGGAAAATTTGTATTATTATACTCTTTCTGTTATTAATTATATGATTTAAGTCTCCAATCGACGTCATCAAAGGCCATATTTGCAACGTAGGTTATATCCTTGAAACTATATATTATCGATTTTAATTTGAATCCTTGGAAATTAACACATTTTTGATGTTTCTTGTATTTAGTAAAGCTTATCCGTAACAAAGATGTTCTGCTGAAGCTAGTAATCAATTTCAGTAACTCGGACCTTTGATTGGTGGTCCAGAGAAATGTGTTCGTGAATTGAAACATCATCATGAAGCGATACAACAAATGGTGTTGGTAGACTGAGTTGTTCGTAGACAGCGACGTTCGTAAACCGAGGTTCCACTGTATTATGTTAACAATGAAATTCAGCTACCATGGTATTCAAAACTTTCGCAGATCTTCAAATTGACTGTTAGCTTCAAAATGACTGGTTAAATTATTTATACATTCCCACTTTTAGTTGTTTGCAAGTTGTTTTGCAATGACTTCCAAGTTGCTGAAGCTGCATTTTTGACGAGGGGATCCTTTCTCTATTAAAATTCTTTCTATTAACCGGCTTGTACACGGTCTATGGTCTTGATCGCAGGGTCATCGATAAATAAAAGCATCTAAGCAACTAATTGAGTAGATCATGACCTCCTCCACCATCGCCCTTGCTGACAATCCCATGCATGCTGCGATGTCAATGCGCCACATTATCACTTTGGCTAATCTGCCACCTCAATTGTCTATTCTGACTTCTCAGCACACAATTCATTCATGTAAATCAAAGCGTCCTGAACGTGACTGACATTTTTGCGTCTGTTTTGGACCGAAAATCCCCAACAGAATCTTCGTTTGTATGGAGCAATGACCGGCATCTCAATTCCCATCGGTTTGCCAATGACTGCTTTTAAAAAATGACTGACTTTAATACGAGTCAATTTCGGTGACGGCGGCAATCTTACTACATGCCCATTTCATGCCTTGCTTACCGGGCACATTTTCTGGAGACCGTTGACCCAATGGCGGTATCACTTACAGAAAACACTTTTCATTTCCATATGTTTTAACGTGATTTGTGCACACTTGTAAAATGATTTAAATGCCTAATTATGTTTGACTGCTTTTCTTGGCCATTTCTCCACCCAAACAGACCCTAGTGAATTATACATTTGTTCGTATTGATTTAGAAGCAGATATATGCTCGTTATAATAATGAAAAATGGATTATTTTTTGCATTTTGTTTACTTGCATCGTGAATGGTGGCTTAGATGTTGAAATTTAAGGAGTGAACGTCAATAATTTCACTTTAAAACTAAATAATTCTAGATTATTTAGTTTGCAATTTTCGTCACGATTACAATTGGAAATGTTTGATATTCACATTTTGAGCCATTATATTGGTTTTTTTGTTGTTGCTTTTTTTTTACTTTTCTCGTACTTAATTCATATTTTCAACCCAATATCTAGTTTGTGAAATCAGAAATTTTTTCCTTATCATTCTCGATTGAATATTTATGTATTTTAAAAATTATTTGCATTCATAACTTGAAAACATTCGTTCCTGTTCAAATATATATTCTTATTTTGATAATATTTAATTCTCATCGTAAAATGCATTATGCACTAAGAATGTTTTTTGCGAAATGATTTTGGCAAGAATTTTTTACTAAATATTCGACCTTAATTCATCAATGGGTTTTTTTTTATAAATTTATTGCTGAGTATTTTTGATAAAGATGTAGGTAAACGCCTCGCCTTCAATAAAAAGATACAAGCAATGAAACATCAAAAATGTATCAAAGCTATCAGAAATGTTTTTTTTTTTACTTTTCCATGGATAATTTGCTTTACGAATTACTACTAAATTTTACAATTCCTACATATCAACTTTGTGGTTAGATTTTTCAATTCAACTGGATATATAGAGGTTATGTTAACAAATTTGATAAATAAAAAATACAAGTTACACCCATTTCTTGTTTGATTTTTTTTATCCATTGACGATTGATTAACAACATCTTATTTAATAATCACAAATTTCTTACTTAAGGTACTTAAGGGTTGAAACGCTTTAATTGTCCTTTTTTCATCCCCAATTTCTTCCTTATCTTTTCGCAACTAGATTTACACGAGTATTTTAGCGAAATATTAATTGCATCCCATTCCATGCATTATGTTTTTTTAATCAACTACTTGCTGTCAACCAAAAATTGATTACCACATGAGTTCTGAAAAAAAAATGCCTGTTAATTTAATAAGAAAATTTACAATCTTCACGTAGGTCTAATAGTGCATTCATTAGTGGGTAATTAAACGCAAGAGATAGCACGAAGATACACACATGCTTATTTCACTAGAAATAAATTGACGCCATATAAATTCCTTTAATCTAATTAAAATGAATTGTTTATCTGTTAAAATATTGCATTAATAGGCCAATGGCCGGTTGAATGAAATTCTGATAGATTTGAGAGAATGGTAGCACACCCGGAAACGTTGATTTATGCGGATGTGTATTGTGCGCACGCGCGTGGAACTGATTTTTTTTTCTTAATTTCCGGTGAAAGTTATCTGCACAGCATGGACGTTTCCGGTTATATCAAACAGCCTCTCATGTGCATCTTGCTGCACATAATATTGAGGCCAATACAAATTATTCATTATTACTTTAAGGAGGTTTTTTTTTCCTTTTTACATGGGATTCAATTCGGGACCGGCACATTTTTAGCATTTAGAGAGGTTATTCATTTACACAGGATGCATTTAGGCAGGTTCTATGTTAGGGAAAGCATAAGAAAAAAAACCTCAAATTTAACTTAATTATCTGCAATTAATTAGAGATGACTAATTGAGCATAATGTAAATTGTTTTCAAAATTGTTTCATGATAAGGATTCATAAACAGGTGTTTTTTTTACCAAATGTAGCGCTTGATGTATGAAAACTTTGCATGCGAAAATAATAAAACGTCACGGGTAGTTGATTATATAGGGCATGCAGGATTTTCATTTATTTCATTATTTTGAATATGAATCATGACTACATTATTCTAGCTTTTGCTATTGCCCTCTTTTGTCCTCTTGCATTTCCCGTCCTTATGGAAATTGCTGTTGTTTTTGTTTGAATTTGGGAAGTTTTTGTTTTCTCTTAACAAGTTTAGTCACCAATCGTCCCCCCCCCCATGTGTGCATGAAGATTCATGCGTGCAATTTCATATAAACAGGACATAAACCATTCAACATACCACTCGCTTTCAAGTAATGAAAGTTGGAGGCGGCTACCCAACATGTTTTCAATGACCACATTTTTTAAATAAAAACTTGAAAATTTTAATGCGTGATTCACTTCAAATTTTTCAAAGCTTTTTGTTAGAACTTCTAAAACATGTCAAGGCGTATGTAAACCGCAATTATAAAACGACATTTGGTAACTTCTGCTATGAAATTTAACAAGATTTATAATGCAGTTATGGAGAAAAATTCTTTCACGTAAATATACATTATTCAAGATAGTATGAATAAATTTCACTTTCTCATCCACTTAAATGTTACAAAAATGCATTAGTTTCTCATAAACAAAAGTTCGAGGCTGATTTTAATATAAGCCACTCATAATAGCATTATTGCAAGGTCAAGTGTAATTGTAAAATAAGGATTTTTTGAAGGTAATATCGTTTATTTCATCAATTCAACCATTTCTGTTTTTTTGAAATAATGCATGAAATGGCCAATAATTACTACTATAAACTTCTGCCCTGTTACATTTGACTGAAGTCGGTAAATAGCAGATTATAGTTGAGCTTGACCGCGTGCAGTCGTGGGAAATTCTCACCCCTCAAAATTCTAGTGATTGCAACCTTGATATCCTTATTTAGACAGATGCAGCAACAAATCAAATAATTATCAGCGCATTTACTGTGTGTATTTGTGACATAATAGCCAATTGCTAATGCTTCTCATTATTTTTGAAGAATTGTACAAATTTGACATGTAGTCCAAAAATTTAGCATCAGACTGCTAACAACTTTAATTATCTAACAGGGCTGAGAATGCCCAATTGTTATTATATTGTACATGTGTACATATAATGTAAAGTAATAGGTAACTTCAAATAAGTGGTTTGCATCCTTAGTGTGGCTATAGTGCCTGAGTAATGGATTTTGGGGACACAAGTATACAATCTGACATCTGTGATATTTTAGTCAAGCTAAGGCCACCTATTTGAAAGTACTTAATATTGACAGAAGTCGTTAAAGTTTTGCTACATTGTTGCAGGTGACTACATTCAGCTAGAATGACTGGGCACTGGTCAGACAGTCTGAGTTCTGACGTCTGTAAAATGCTACAGTCAGCATGCAATTGTTCTAAATCTGAAGTCTTTTAATTCCATATTAAGTGACCACTTAAAACAAAGAAGTAAACAAAGAAGTAAAATTAAAAAAGTAGCAGAATAAATCTACTTTGAAGATGCATTAAGCATAACAGCAAAACAGTAGATTGTAGATTACTTGATTTGTGATGGACTAAATTAGTGGGACCACTCCTCCTGTAACACAAGATTGTGATAAGATCATGGCCACGTTTTGCTCATAAGAATGCGGCAAATAAGAATAACTTAGGCAGGACAGAAGCTATCTTAACTCAATCTTAGTCTTATCTTTTCACCAAGTATCTTTTGATGAACTGCCTTCTTTGACCCTTATAATTCCTCGGTGCCTTTTACAGTCCCTCCACCTTAAAGATAGTTCATTCCATGTTTCTAAGCCATTTAATGATTAATGATATACTAAACTGTATATAAAATTCTCCCTGCACCCATCTTGCTCATGTATAAACCAAAAATTAGCATGTTTGTCTTAATTTAACCACAGATTGACAATTGTTTGTTAACTCAAGAACTTATTGAGCACGAGTTCATAGCATGAAATGTGTTGTCAAACAATTTAGTGTCATTTTACGCGATTTGCATTCACTTAACAGAGAATGGTACATTTTGAGCTTTTTGATATACTATGGTAAAAACTATCATTAACACTCCCATTTACTTTTCATGCATTCTTTAACCATTTTTAAACAATGGTTCCGAAAATATGACATAACATTGTGAATGCAGAGGATGAAATAAACAATTTTGAAATATGGACACTGATGCTTCCCAGGGCTGTTGTTTGACCTATGCAAATGTGAACAGCTTGCATAAGTTAATTTTTAAAATTTACATGCTGTTTACATGTACATGAACTTAGTTCTCCATACAGAAAAAGCTTGCATCTGGTTTTGTAATTGCATCACCTGTCATACATTATTTGTAATTTAAAAAACAATTTGAATTATCTACCCAAAGGTTTCATTGGGTTTTGTTGTTGGACGACTTATTGCTTTAAAAATGCATAATTTACTGGTTTAATTTATGCATGTTTTGTCCGCAATAATTTCCTGGTTAGCTTGTGATGTTGTGCTGCCAGAATGCAAGTCCACTTTACAGATTGTCTAAATTTATAGCGTCTAATTATACAGTTTTGTGAGGTTTTCAGTGTTTTTAACAGATGCAGGTGTAAAACTTGATCTTGGACATGAAAATGTGGTTTAGAAGACATTTTCAATCTTTTCAAGCTGTGCCCAATGATATGATGTTGTGTGCTCTTTGAAGTGAAGGTAAGAATTTGTAATATTGTCCTGTGGTTTGTTATACTGACAAGTCTGATACATTGTGCACTGAACATTGCCACACAAATGAAATTGTTTGAGAGATCTTGACCACTAAAACAATACAATATATTCTGGGACTTAATTTGGGAATAATCATCGAACACATTAGTTGCATTGATCTCCTAAGATACACAATCCAAGATGCATAAGCATAGTAGGCACTGAACTTGAACTTTCAAATAAGTATACCTTTAGCATCATTGGAATGCCATACTATGATTATTTTGCCTATGGCATTTGTAACGATGGGTGGTCAAAATGTCTTGCATATTCGTTTATTATTCGAAAACCAGATGTCGAACAAAAAAATTGAAATAGCCATTTTAAAGAGAAGGAAATTTGGTTTTAGGACACTATATAGTGCCACAATTAATGTAGAATTTGGAAAAAACTATCAGAAACAAAATGGCGCCTCACTTGAAAATTTTCACCTGAGAGGAACTACGAAGTGTTGTTCGTTTTTCAGTGTTGACAGGCATGAAACCGAGTGAAATTTATAGTGAAATGTTAGAAGTTTATGTGTTTAACAAAATTCGGTACAGAGGTGGTGCTTAAAACTTTTTAAAAAAAAAGTCGCGAAACTATAACTGACAAAAAGAGAAGTGGTCGTCCGAAAACCTCGATTTTTGGCAATATCTGCATTGCCAACATAACGCATTTTACGAGAGGGGTATAAACAATCTCATCAAACGTTGGAATAAATTTGTCAACAAACTCGAGCCTTACATTGTAAAATAGCAAATTTCCTGCTCTTTAAAATGACTATTTCAACTTTTTTGTACGACATCTGGTTTTCGAATAATAAACAAATATGCAACACATTTTGACCGTCTCTCCTAAATTGTAAAACGTAAACAAACCAGAGCTTTTATTAGTTTATTTGACGATTATTATTTCTATGTATCGTTAGTTATAGTGTAAACACTTTGCTGATACCAAATTGTACACGTGCACGTTTGGATTTTTGAATAAAACCGATTGTAAACAAGGTGTCCTTTGAACCTGATAAAGGAGAACAAGGACGCCAAATACATATGCATATTAATTACTTCTCGCATGTTTATAAAACAATAAACGACGTATCGTGAATGCTGATGAGAATAAGATCTTTCTGATTAGGAATTATCCAATTTGATAGATTTATTATACGGGCTGGTCTGCATTTAGTAGGTGCAATGGATGACGACAATAAATCACTTCTTGAACCCTTTCCCTGTTCGAAAAAAAAAAAAAAAAAAAAAAAAACATCTCATGTTGCTGAAAAAAATGCACTTTTAAAGTTTGTTTTGTTCTTGCCACGGGGATCATTTGATTTTAACTGATATAATTACAGGTTATTTGAAAACTACTTTTTTAAAAAAGGGTTTTTGCCACAAGTTGTTAAAAAAAAGTAGAATATTGAATTCAGGAACAATTTTCTAATTTGTCACATTGCACACTAGTAGGCTATATATATATATATATATATATATATATACTATGTAGAGCTTCAATTTCCTCTTAATTCGTTTTCACTTGGATTATTTAATGCTCTCTTGAGTGCATTTAACACCTTGATGAGTTAACCAAACCTGTCCATCCACATCAAGTTTTATGTTTTAAGTTTATGTGTTTTCTGATGGTTTTCCATTAAAAACTCATTATCCTGATTGTGTCGATCAGTTTCTATGCTCTGACGCCAGTTTTTGAATATTATTCAATTATACGTGAACTTTAAGTGTTCCATTAGTCATTTATGATCAATCTGTTTAATTTGTTTAATCGTCCATCACAATTCTGATCATTTATTAACTTGCCACTTGTATGTTGCATCATAACCTTGACGATACATGTTTCAATAACAATATAGGAATTTTAATGCTATATACGATCTTAAATTGTAAGAGTTTTAAGATTTATATTTTGGTCACAGGAAAACATAAGAGTACTAAAATATTGTCAATTTTTTTGTCGCATTATTGGGAGTAAAAATTACAAAAAATAGTTCAATTAAATTTATGTACTGTCATAACACAAAATCAGTAAATAATGCAATGTTTACAGCAAGGGGCACAATACTACAGTAGAACAAGTCTAAAAGCATACTCTTGGGACCGGTGAGAAATATGCATTTAGACAGGTTATGTGTTTAGGCAGGTTAATCAGCAGAGATGTGCACATACAGCTGCAAAATAGGGAATTTCCCCTTTTTACAATCATAGATGAGTCACTAGCTATTGGGCACCATTTAAGTGCATGTACAAGTACAGTATTACCTTGCATATCCCTGCCTGTTGTATTTTATTTTAATGGTGTAGGCCTACATAAAAATGGCGTCTAAAGTGTCAACGTACACTACAATGACAGATTCTGTCAGTATATCCGTGTCATTTTTACGTATATGTCCCAAGTCGGGACTAGTACATTTTATGCATTTAGAGAGGTTATTCATTTACACAGGTGCTACTGTATAAGGGATTTAAGTATCATCATATTATGTGTCCGCCTAAAGGGAATTAAAGACAAAATTAAGTGTTTAACTAAGTGAGAATCGTTCATGCTCTACATAATTTTAAGATTTATAATTTCTTTCTTCCTCATAGTTGTACTTAATTGCATTCTTGTATCAGCGTGCAGGCTCCAGAAGCAATGCTTTTTTTCTACTTCGGCTTTGCCGATTATTAAACGGTATTTTTTCATATAAATAAATTTATGAGGTGGCCGCCATAAAAATACCATGTTAAATGCATGGTGCACGTGTTCACCCAAACGTGGTAAGATCAAAGGTGAGCACGAGCGACTTAAATACGTAATTTCAAGGAGAAAAAAAACAGCACGGTTTAAGGTATCAAATAGGTGAGGGATCGTTGTTCTGGTCAAGCTATTAATATTACCTACAACTTATAGTTCGATACCTTGGAATATTAATTTAACAATTAAAATTTGGTGTAAATTTTACCATTCGTTTATAACAATGGTTAACTTTTATGGAATGTAATTCTGGAAGTATACTATATTAACTTCGTATATTAAAAATAAGGTAAATAAAATTTAATTATTTGTTGAACGTTAATTAGTTTTATCTGTGTGTAAAAGTTGAAATTGGCAAATCAAACGAAACTGAGTTGCATAAAATTACTCCAGTTGCCTTCGTTGTTCTACAATTTTGTAATTAATGTGATGCTCATGAATACACAGTTTAGCACAGTAGTCAAAATCAGTTTAGTGCTTAAAATTTTTAATCACACAAAGTATCAAGGAATTAAGTTAAATTCAAAATACAAATTTTCAACAAAGTTTCAGGAAAGTTTTGGCTTTATTGAAATTGGAAAGTTTTGGCTTTATTGAAATTGGAAAGTTTTGGCTTTATTGAAATTGGAAAGTTTTGGCTTTATTGAAATTGGAAAGTTTTGGTTTTATTGAAATTGGAAAGTTTTGGCTTTATTGAAATTGGAAAGGTTTGGCTTTATTGAAATTATTTCTAATGACAATTTGTGTATCGCCCCATGTTTATGGTGAAACCTTTTCTGTATTTGGATGAGCATTACATAAATACTTGACTAAACAGTGCAATTCTGTGTTAATTTTAAAAATAAATGTGGGGGGAAATATTTTGTTATGAAACTTTTGCATAAAGCCCTGTCTAATTTACCACCATAATTTCGTTGCATTACTTGCTTTTGATAGGCTGACAAGAACTAGGATCCATAATTTAAAATTCACTTATAATTCAATCAAGTTGATGGATTTTAAGTATATAGATTTAACTGTCTGGAAGCCTGCCAAAAGCAATTAATTGAGGTACTAACTTAGTATTGAATGGTCATTGGTCTCCATGATGAATTGCTAACCCTTGAAAAGACAAAAAAAAAAAAACATACATTAATCAATAGATATAACGCATGCAAATTTACAGTTTGCAAATTACCTCCACAAGTTTCCAGGGATTTTTAAAATGTCACCTGAAATCTACACCAATGAACATAAAACAATCTTATAAACGCAAGAATTCTTATTACCAAAAAAGAAGCTCAACTGCTTTCAGCGATACCAACATACCTAAATCCTCACCCAAGGAAAAACTTAATTCTTGGTCCACCCTTGGTGTGCAGTAACGCGGAACACCAGTTAATTTTCGAACATGCATTACTGATAGTACTAATTATTTTACCACATAATATTGTATACTTGGGATTGAAACTCTTGTTATCGGTGATACGTTTGACCAAATTGGGTAGCCTGTAAAAGGTCTATGGCAAGTAATCGAATTTTAGAAAAATCCACAGATATAAAAAAGCAACCTCTAGCGTCTTAAGCTTTGACAAGTTATTTTATGGTTTGATAAAATAGCTTCCAATACATTAGAAAACGACGATAAATTACTTCTTTCCGCATAGCCAATGGGCAGTTTTTATACCTATTAAAGGATCCACCAAAACAAGCACATTTTTTTGGTGTTGTTTATTACCGAAAAACTTGATTAATTATTCATCGGATATGCTCTTTGGTGTGTTCCTGTTAATAGCTTCTCGAAGTGTTAAACAATTAAGATTAAAACTTATGTCTTAAGTGAAGCCTTAAGGAACTTGATTAGTAATGAAACGGGAAAGATTTTAGGTTGTTTTATGGTAAAACGGTTAGTGCGAAAAATACTCATGGTCAATTTGATATAAGATTTTGACCCCTTGTTCTGAAATTGGATGGATTATTTTTGTAGATTTTATGATCAGTATATAGTATGTTGAATTTTAATTTTAGGGCATAAATGACTTATGAAAATGGAAGAGCATATTACAAATGCTCATTAAGGTGCGTATTCACCAAAAGAATCATTAAGACACATGAAACATACACATGCTACTTTGGTGTGTCCTGAAGTGTTAGTGAAACATGTGTCGAAAAACCGGCATTTTCTGGCACATTTTGTGTTTCCTAGTGATCGCTCAAGAGGTGGTCCGGATCAAAGAAAATTTGTGACACATGTTTCGAAAAACATGCTGAAAACTTTGTTTCAGTGTTTCTTGTGTATGTTGTATGTGTTTGTGTATGTTTCCTCTGGTGCATACCGACATTAAGATGCGGGGTTCGCTTCCCGGTCGAGGTCGGTGGGAATTTTTACAGAGTGGAGAAATTCCTTAAGCCTGTTGCCCACCTGGCGAAAATCACGCACAACTCAAACCTGAAACCTCAAACCTAAAACCTCACAAAATG
>JAQGBW010000355.1:0-45546 GCA_034698625.1 Julus scanicus | reverse complement strand
AATGTGTATACATTTTTAATTTTATTGAAACTTTTTTATTTTGAAAATTGGGTGAAGTGCAAATTTTACCATTGAAACAAATAGGGTATATTTACACATAAAATGTCGGCTGAAAAAACCCGGAGGGCAAACTTTTTTGCAAATGTTTTTAAAAACGTGTTTACATGTACGTCTTGGTGGAGACCCGGCTTTAGAAACATTGCAGCTGTTAAAAATTCTGGATATGTTACTTGCAGAATGACTTGGTCCGGGTCCACGTATTATGCAATCACTAAACGCCTTTTAGCAGCTGGCTTGTCAACATGACTGGGGAATCAGAACCAGGTTACAACCCTATGTATTTCAATGGGTGAAATTTTAAAACAATCACAGCCAAACAAAAAGAAATTAAATAAAAACTGTTTAAAATAGCTTGATAAATAAATCAGCAAGCGTATGATGATGTCGTTTTTCATTTTGAAATGGCAGATTTTTTTAAACTTAATAAACAAGTTTGAAAAATGTCCGTTAATTTGCATTCTCATGCTGCCACCTGCTGGCAGCGTGTGCACATTAACGGACATTTTTCAAACTTGCTCATTAATTTTAAAAAATCTACCATTTCAAAGTGAAAAACGACGATCAATTTAAATTGCTGATTTTTATTTAATCTCTTTTTGTTTGGCTGTGATTGGGTATTAAAATTTCACCCATTGAAAGTGATTGTGTATATAAAAAGGTTATATACCACCTTAATACACCATGCAGTTGAAAAAGAATGGAATACTAGAAACAAAACTAGCGATCCATCAACATAAAGTGGAAATTCTCGTTCCTTTATTATACAAAACCTCGTTCCGGTATATCAGGAAGTCATGCAATTTTGGGAAAAAATTACTGAAATACAGGAAAAAAATTCCTTTAAAAGAGGTATTTTCACGTTAAATATAAATATGTTAAGGGACAAAAACAATGTCACAGCCTATCCCTATTCCAGCTACATAGTAAATGGGAAATTTGTGTGGCTTTATACCTATAAAACTCTTCTATGGACAAAATTTCCGCAGTACACCTTTTGAAATCACTATTCAGCGAACAATTCTTTTGGACCATTCTACAGACTCCCATGGCACATAGTATGAAAACCACTGTTTTATTTAGTGGAGCTGTGGAAGTTTCAAATAGTTCCAAAGAAAAGAGCACTTAACAACGCTTTATACTGCACTGAATAAATTAGATAACTTCGATTGAGATCTTTCAATCAATTGTGAGTAAAGGCATCGAATACAAAGAGTCAATCTCTATGGGCATCACCTGAATGTGCAGAAACACGCAAATAGACAAAGAAAAGGTACCCCGAATACACTTAAGACACTGTGATAACAAAATTCGATTGAAATTTCCATTTTCCAAGCCCACCCTATAACATTCTCTGGCATCACGCATGGCCAGGTTTAACGTCATGCCTCTTTCTGGCTGCCTCCTGTAGAGGCACCCATAAGTTGCCGCCTGAACACCATTTATCCCTACTTAAATTTCTTGATGCAAATTAATGGATGGCAAAATCATGCGCATCCGAGTGTGGCAATGTGCGCTGGATTAACACCAAACAGATCCGCGCCTATAGGAAATGTGCTGAAGAGGTATATACATATATAATCCCGTATCAAATAATTATTTTCATGGAAAAATAGCAGCGTATATAAAACATCGTCAGGTTTGCGCTCCTGCTTCAGTGCCATCAATGCTGATGAAAGGTCTCTCGCTCGGAAAGAATAAAACGAGCGTGAACAATGCCATCAGTCTCTTAATTTAAGATGACTTTTATGAACCCTTTCATCGTACTTCCCAAAATTTCTATGTAGCGTATGAATGCGTGCTTCGTCGCAAGCATCCCAATTTTTAATTCATGAGGCACACAATGTGATGCTTAGCCAACGACATTGTCGCGATGATTGAATGCAATACGCTGAAGCAGCTGTGCATGTTGTCATTGAATAACAACATGCAGCTTGGGGTTTTTTTCCAGATAGCTGGAGAAAGCTGTTGATTATTACGATAATAATCAAGGTTTTCAAGGTGAAAAATAAATCGAGTTCAATGTCATTGGTGAACCAATTTCATCGGTTGAGCTATATATTTGCGTTTGCATATTAATATTGACCGAGATAGTATTGAAATTCCATAAAATTTAAAAAAATGTCAGTATTTCAATAGAGGTCTACATTACGTTTAGCGCCCTCTGTGGTAGTTTTAGGGTATTTCCTGTGGGACAGCTAGGCCAAAAACGTGACACTGAGTTGCATGGGGTTTTTCGCTCTTCAAAAGGGTTTTTAAACATTATGAAGTGGAACTGTTGTGTTCCATGTTGTAAAAACAACTTTAGGAATGTCAATTCCAAGATTTCATACCACAGGATCCATAAAAACTCCGATATAAGAAAGAAATTTATTGTATGTATGGAAGTGAAACACGTGGTGACATTCAAATAAAACGCAGTTTTGTTTAAATAAAATGGTTTGCACGTGGCCTGCACGTTCTTAAAGTGGAATTTCCACTCTCAAATTTCAAAAACTTAAGTTAAATTCCCTAAATGTCACAAAAATCCGTTCCTAAAAGACCAAAATCAATGGAAATGCTATATGGACGACGCTGGGCTGTCTCAACAGCAAATTTGGCCACTATAGGCGCTCATACATGGCACATGCGCCGTTTTGTAATGTAGACCTCTATTTGCACCTTAAGGTGAATCACAACCCTATCACTTTCAATGGTTACAAAAATATCCGTTAATTTGCCTTCTCATGCTGCCACCTGCTGGCAAAATGTGCAAATTAACGGACATTTTTCAAACTTGTTTATTAATTTTTAAAAAATCAACCATTTCAAAGTGAAAAACGAAAAAGTAATACCATTGCTGATTTATCAAGGTTTT
This sequence comes from Julus scanicus, assembly GCA_034698625.1. Taxonomy (NCBI): domain Eukaryota; kingdom Metazoa; phylum Arthropoda; class Diplopoda; order Julida; family Julidae; genus Julus; species Julus scanicus. Next base: position 42,632 of record JAQGBW010000355.1, on the reverse strand, counting down.
TTAAACAATTTTTATTTTTATTTAATCTTTTTTTGTTTGGCTGTAATTGTGTTTTAAAATTTCACCCATTGAAAGCGATAGGGTTGTGATCCAGCTTACATGCATTGGTTGAGCTGTGTATGCGCTTGCCTATATATAATATTGAAATAGTATATTGGAATGGTATTGAAATTCCATCAATATCGAAATTTTCAGTATTTCAATTTGCCCTGTAAATGCATTTGTGCACCAATTTCATTGGTTGAGCTGTGCATGCGTTTAAACCATATATTGACTGGAATAGTATTACAATCCAATCCAAATCAGAATTTTCCGAATTTCAATTTGCACGTGTGTGCAGTCTGGGTGTAAATGAAAAAGCATAACCTTGTTTCTGACAGTGCTGTAACTACAGGGTAGCCAAAGCAAGCAACGGTTATGGGTTACGGTTTGCTTATGGGCCCACAAATTTTAGTTATGCTACTGTTTCTAAAGAAATGCTATTGCAGGCATTTTAACCCTAAACTAATTTTAAAATGAACTTAATGTGTAAGTGTAGAAAAGAGAAAGTTCATTATTTTTAAACTATTCTTAAACTGCTTGGATGGCAAATATGTGAATTCGGTTAATAACCTCAAGAGACTTCAGTTAAAGGATGCATGCTCTTAAAATATCCTTTCCTTTCAACTATTGCCATGTTTTTCTTATTAAATATAATCTCCAAATCCAAAAACGCAATTTCCTGTTGTTCCACGATGACTATTCGTTTTTTAGAACTTGTATTTTAGGCATTATTACATTCAATAAAGCACAGAAGTATTGAGGATACAAAATACGAATTTCTATTTTTAATAAAGATAACACAAATTTACCAGAAAAACTGAAAGCAAATTATAAAGTAGTTTATGCCTTGACATGTGCATTTCAGTATTTGGCCAAACATTTTCTAGATAAGTTAATTTGAAATTATGTCCTTGTCAAACGTCTTTTATAACTGCCATCATTTATGAATGGTCCCTCCGTGGCTTTTTCGGTGTCTGCGATTTCGTGTTTCCGCAAGTCGTAGTAAATCAAGAGCACTGAATCCTGTTGATTTAAGGATTTAGTTCAGAGTTTTAAATCTGTGAAAATCAGGAGAGGATTTGCTCATCAGTCCCAAGCGTGCAGTATTTTCTGATTATGGCTCATTTTAGTGATTTCCTACGAGTGCTCAGGGAAAAACAAGCAATGCCAACACACACAACTAGAGCATAAGGGCCGTTTGCAACGTTGACACAAGGATGAAAACCCTTTAAGCTTCGGAGTACCCCCACTGACGAGCTGTTTATTGATCACTTGAGAAATGAGCAAGAAGGAATCGATGAGGAACGCAAAAAAGGATGAAAAACTGCAGCAGATGGACGAAATATTTGGCAAACTCGTTTTTTAACGCAAAAACAACTCATAAACTGGTCCCTTCTAGCTTATGTATGGCCTGTCAAGTGAGAGCTTGTGGCAGCTTGAAACAACTTTGTGCATTTGGTATTTCAAAAAATGCAAAAATGTCTCATTATGATAACTAATGACTTTAAAACATTTTTATTCAGTTACAAGTTGAAGTCATAGCAAAATTAGTTTTATACCAGAATTTTAAGTCATACGTTGTGCTAACGAACTGATACAATAGTTAGAGTAGGATTAAATTATTATCCATCCCTATCAGATTTCAGTGTGAATTTGCCTATATTTTAGAAGTTTTTATGCTCTTACTGTACCCATAATTATGGTGTTTCCTAATGCAACTACACTTAAGTGCAAAAAAATCGACTCACCTGCAAGAATCAAGTAAAAATGTGTTTTTCTCAACAACCAAATGTTCGATTTAAAATCGGAAAAATGCGTTTTGTTGACAATTTATTACTCTTTATAATTAGGCTAATATGCATACACTTTCTGATGCATCTTTTGAAAAATTTGGGTTGCTTTAACAACCCAAATTTTCATTATTTATGCAATATGCATCGTTGTACCCCTGTGGCTTAAGTGTTTCTGAATACCATTTAAATATCAGAACTTAATGAACACATATCCACACATAGTGTTAATTAATGATTCATCGATAAAATGACCACTCTACCAAAAGTAGCCGCACGAGTTGCAGGCTGTTATCCAGAGAAATTCAGCAGAAATATTTTTCATACTATAGGCGAATTATAAACAGGAATAAATTGTCTACAAAACACATTTTTCCGATTTTAAATCTGACATTTAGTTGCTGAGAAAACACATTTTTACTTGATTCATGCAGGTGAATAAGTGTAGGTTTGTGGAAAAAATAGATATGAACATGTCCACTATATAATTATTTCCCACTAACTACTGTATATATTGATAAACAGCTCAACAACTTGAAGAACAAAACTTGTAAACATACTTGTAAACAAAATGTATACATTTAAGATATCAAGCCTACATGACTACACTTTAACATTATGCCTATCAGTAAAAGTTGCCGTTCTTACCAAATCAGGATTCATGAATCTTCAAATTTCGTGAGCAACCAAAAACAAACTTACCTAAAAAAAAAAAAGACGAAAAACATTTAGATCACATGAAGTATTGCGTTATTATGAATCTAACAAAAGAAACCGAGCCATTCAACTTTAGCACAAACAAATATAATTTTAAAGTCGCTAAATGCAAATAAATACAATGAAAAATTAAAACTTTACGAAGGTAGCTTTAAGTTTAGAAATGATTTCCGTGAGGGTGAACTCTGGATGCTCTCTATAGGGGCCATTCAAAAATTATGTAACACCTAGGGGGTGGGTGGGTTGTTTGTTTTTCGTGATAATTGTGACCCAGGGGTGGGGGGTGGTTTGGTAATGTGACATCACACAATCAAAATTTTATTTCTAACGGTAAAAAATATGCGGTAAATTTTTTTTTTATTTTTTTAACATTTGAAATTTTGAATAGCAGTCGGGGAAAAAAGATTTGGGTCCTGAAGTGACTTAAAACTTTCTTCCCGATAAAATTATAAAAGAATAAAGAATCATTAAAAAATAATTGGAAAGGAGGGGGGAGATAAAAGGGAAGAATAATCGACGGATTGTGACATAATTATGGATGGGGTGTAGTAAAATTTGTGACAATTGTGACAAAGGGGTGGGGGGTGTTTAAAAAGAGGCAAAAAAGTGTGACATAATTTATGGATCACCCCATGTCAGTCTTAATCGAATTTTATTGTTAGTGGACACGTGAGTCTTGTTGGTCTCTTTGATAGCAGCTCGCAAAATACGAACCAAATTCATTTTTTTTTTAAAAAAAGCATCCACATATCATTAAATAAGCAGATAGTTTTATTCGATTATTATATTCAAACATACAACTAATCAAATAGAAATGAACTCAAGAAGTCTACTCTAAAATTCCAAGAGAAGGCACATGAAAAGAAAGCACTATACTAGAAAGGATTTTGAGCATTTCACCCAAGAGATTAGGGCTAAAAAGAGCATTTGTTGAAGATGCCATATCTGAACTTCAATGCTCCGAACATGATGTTTTAGTCCCCAGATCAGACCTCTAGTGCCACTGTCACTGATAATAGCTCCCCTAACTTCCTGCACATCAAGCCGTAATGTGCCTGCATTATTCCAGTAATTATAATAATGCGGCATTCACATTGTTTCATGATCCTCTCTCAAACGGCAGCATTTGAAAATTCTCCACGTGGAATTCCTAAAGCTGCTTAAGTCACGGTAAAATGGATTGTTTACACAGTGTCTTTTAATTAAAAAGCATTTGCAAAGAAGATTAAGCAGACACTTGCCCTACACGTACTCGAATTGTCGCGTTGTTTACATCTTTTGTTTCCCGAACAAAAGGGAATAAGTACAACCGAATACTGTTTAATAAGCCAGATAGCAAAAGGGGAGGAATCAAAAGAGATTTCAGTAAAGATAACTTGCACCAATTCGCAGGTTTCAGTAGACAGAACCCTTTTTCGCTACTTATTAAGATTGCACCCATGGCAATTCAAGATGGTAGAATTTTGTCATTTTTATAGCTTCCCATAACTTATTTGAAGCTGCACGTTCCTAGGAAGCATATGCATTGCAACTTAGCAAATAGGAAGGGTTGTTTAAATGTTTTCATAGAAATATTTCCATGGTCGAAAATGTGAAAATGCCCATGAAATAACTTTGACAGACATAATTATATACAATCTTGCATCCTGATTTAGGTCATTTACACCATGAATATGGAATTCACCTGCAGGGTTTAATTTAAAACAAATAACGATATCAATTCGTTTAGATGAACAGCAGATGTTTTAAAGCCATATGAAATGGCATAACTGCCAAAACTAAGCCAGATGGAGATTTTAATTAATTAGCCGACAAAGAGGTAGAAAATATAAAAAGAAAGGAACTAGTTTCCATTATAAAAGATAACTTTTTCCACGCAGAAAAGATGTCATATATTGATTAAAAGCTTGCAATAAGGAAAATGGGTAACAACTTTTACTAACCAACTGGGCGTTTTGTAGTTATGTTACTGGGTTACGACAAGTATAAAAATAATGCCACGTAAATATTGAAATATTAGAGTGACACGACGCGGCCATGTTTTAAATACAATGCTAAACGATCATGCAACACTTGGATAGTGCATATACATTGTGAGTCATAAAAAAGTAGAACCCAATAATAAAAAAATCACAACTTCATGCTTTGATTTAAATGAAATTTGGCACTTAGATAGAACAATAGTATAGGAACAAAAAACTTCTTCCGGACATCAGAAACAGGTGAACTGCTGCAACAGGAAACTCCCCAGTTTATCCAACCAACCACTGGCCACCAAACAGTCCGGACTTGAATCCAGTGGACTACACAATTTGGGGTGTTCTCCAGGAAAAAATTTACAAATTGAAGATTAATAATATCGAAGACTCGAAACTACAAATTAAGAAAACTTGGATTGATCCTGAACAACGTATAATCGATTCGTCAATCAAAGAATGGCCCGTTAGACTCCCGGCTTGTGTAAAGGCCACCAGAGAGCATTTTTATTTTTAGACATTTTATAATTCAGTTTTGTTCCTACACTATTGTTCTATGCAAATACCAAATTTCACTGAAATGGAAGCATGTTTCACGAAGTTGCGATTTTTTTTTATATATATTTGGGTTCTACTTTTTTATGACTCACAGTGTACAATTCATATACATGTAAATTTGGAAAACATGATACGATAGGGACAAGAAGCAATGCCTATCTAACAACAAATTTTGTTGATAATGACAACATCATCTTTGAAAGATCTTGTGTTAAATTCACATGCTAAACATGTCTAGTCCTACTTAAAAAGTATGACTGGTGCAAGAATTCAAGCGTATATGATGCCCTAAACGAGGTGTCACGAGAGCAATGCCTTGTATACATTTCAGACGAAAGTGGGTTTGGAAGACACCGGTCACGTGAACAAGGCGTTTAACAAAAGAAGAAAAAGCTACCGGCATCAAAGGGTGAATGCATTATTTATAGCAGACGAGTAGAATCTTTAATTAATGCAACCAGTTTGAAAATAATGAGCCTGGTAAACCGCAACAACTGCAGACCGTAAATTTTAAACGTGGACCATCGTCATTGCAGGAATGAACCGCAAACATGCTCATGGCGGCCATTTTGCATTGCGGTGGCCATTTCAAGTTCCAGTACAATGGAAATGGAAGTGCATAAACACTTGGAATAGTATAAAAAAATGTTTCGTTGGGTACGAAATTGCGCCCTCTAATGGCCACATTTTGGAGAATGTTTTCCAATTTGAATTATTTAGACCGAAATCGACTGCATGATGACTTCATATACGGCGTCTCCCTTTATAGGCATTTACAGCAGGGGTTGTAATTTATTTCAGTTTTTTTTTTATTTCCGAGTTTCACTTTGGTAAGAAAATGCTTTCGTCGCCACATTTGCATAAGACATTATTTTAACGCATAAGAATGCGTCGGTCTGTAATTTTGAATAAAATTGTATTTTCCGAATGGCTCTAGCAGCGGGCCGTACTACTTAGATGTATGAATATGGCTGCCATTTCCATAATGTCTGCATGTGTATATATATATATATATATATATGCACATGGTTATGCCTGCAGGTGTATTGGAATTTTATTAAGAGAACTAGGCAAGCTTTGGTAAGACCCTCTATAGGTACACTTTAGGGTGCACAAATGCAATTGGGGAACGTTGAATATAAAAACGTGGGCAATTCGCAAAGTCTTGCAATATCTGTTAATCTGCTTGTGTTTAGCTACATAGTAGAATGACTCCAGAACTTAATATCCCAAGTCTGGATGTGTCCAGTAAATTTGCTGGAAAAATTCAAGAATATTTCATCGCTTCCAAGGTTCAGTGTTTACATTTTCAAGAACCCCTCAAAAGAATAATTTCCACAAAAGAGTCAGACAGTGAGTCAAAAGAGTCTAGAGAATTTCAAGTTTTTTTTATCATTTTTTTGCTTTTATAAAGAATTTCCCCTATTAACAGAATTTGAATCCCAGCATATACTGGCGTTTAACACAAATTTCAAGAATTATTCCCAACATTTTCAAGATTGTTTGGAATAATCGTATTTTAAAAACATAATTTTCCCGTTTTTTTAAGCAAATATGACAATTCAAAAAGAAACCAATTTCTTTAGATCAATGTTAAGTACGAATATACGAGTTTGTAGTTCCATTAATTTGGCATGTATACTATACAATAATGTACACAATGTACACACTATAATTTCATAATGCACAAAAATAACTTTTGAGTTGGCCCTCCAGGAATACGAAGAGTATTCAGGACACAAGACATATGTGGGCAATTTTAAACGTTGTATTATGTAAAAGAAGTACATTTATGGACGAAAGCTTTATACTACATTAAGATTAACAATATCCAGGATCTCCCCGGAGAATCCATGTTTGCAGGCATTTTATATAAACACAATTTTGACGCCCCGCCAGTGGCATTTCACTTTGAAACAAGATTAATATTGGAGGAAGGGAAAAATGAAAAGAAAGAAATAAAAAAGTGGGCACAAAAACAATGTAGATATAGACGAGGGATATATCATTTTTTGAGCCCAACAGCCTTAACGAAGCCATCCGCAGCTCAGAAAAAATGTTCAATTACTTTTAGTGGCTAGGGGAAAAGTAAGGGGTGTTTACTAAATATGAGGGGAATTTTATCGACATATTGCGTTCTTAAACATCACGACAATAAAATGCATAAAAAACTTTGGAAAGTGTTTCAATAAAACAAGGAATGAATAATAAATTGGCTTGCTTTGGATTACAGTTTCTTAAAAGTATTTCGAAACAACATAAAGTAGGTCTACATGACTTAAAACTTCACCAGAAAGTGTACGTCTTACTTTTAATAATATGTTTCTAAAGCTTGTTTGGTTAAACAAATACTGAAAAGTAGATACCTATACTGTACAGTGTAATCAACCTTACAGTAATAAACCTTCTACATATACAGTATTATGATCATCATTAAAATAATGTTTTGAAATATTACGATAATCCCGTTTAGAAAAATACATAACTGCAGTCTTCTAAATATCATTCAAAAATGACACGAAAGTGCACTTTAAATTTAACAAGACGTGATAATTGATAATCTGCTTTAATCTGATAAGCAGCTTGAATTCCATATACAAGCAGGTAAAAAAAGGTCTGCATATATAGAAGAAATTCCCAATTAGCAAAAATAATTATGCAATAAAACAAGTTCATTTTTCCAGACTAGTAAACGAATAAATTTTCATAGTCTATATGCTTAAGGCTAGGTCATAGATTACAAACAACGAATAAGAAGATGAAAAACCATAAAAAACGAATTCCCTGACCAAGTGTAGACCCTACATGATAAATTACTTTGGAGTGGCTTTCCAACATGCATTCAGTTTACATTTTACAATTTTTTTTTCCTATATACCAGTGTATCTAAAATTGATATGCAGCGTATAAAGCCATTACATTTCACGAGGGTTGAGGATGGATATATGATTGATCTGTTTCTATTGCAATATTTTGTTAGGGTTGGCAAATGAGTTCAGGCAGCTTTCGTAGCCACAACTGACTCAACAAAAAAATACTCAATCCACGGAGGATTAGAAATAAATTAATGTGCACAAAAGCACTAAACTAACTTTAGAAGCATTAAAAAAAACGTATACCCAATAATTTCCCAGTAGTTTTGATAAAAACTGGACTGAAAAAGCCATAACTTTGTAAACAGAATAAACCATATTTTTTGTTTTGTTTTGCATCAAAAAATAATTGAATCATGCTTCCTTCAAATGCACCAATAATCTAATGAGCAAACTTTCATGGGAATCAACATGATTACAAGTACAAGTTCCTGTAATTGTTAAAAATGTTAGGTAAATTTAAATATTTACATAACGTTGCACATTTAGATCCGAGAGATGTCCACTCCGCAAACACCATTACATCAACATTAATCTTCATCAATCAAATTAAGATCGTTTACAGATTTTTATTCCCACCATAAACGTAAATCATCAAATAACATGTTCGAGTAGTGTTGAAGTAAACAGAATTATAGCGATAGGTTTAGGCAGGGGAGGTCTGCCCTCATGGCAGTAATGAACAACTAAATGATGAGATTTGATGGATTTCAAAGGCCCTGTTTAAACACATCGAAATATTAAAGTTCTTAAATGTGGCAGAAAACTTAAATAGAGAAGCACATACATTTAGCGCTGTTACTTTTAGAAGAGAAGGTTCTTGTGTAATGTTTTTAGAAGACATGCTAATAAAGACATGAAACGAAAAATTCTTACCATAAAACAATTTAGGATTAGCCTTTGAACCGAGCCTTATTTACCCACAAAAAATTTCAAATTAACACCGCATAATTTTTGCTGCAGAGGCGAGACGAAAAGCGGGAACTAATTAGTGAAAGTTGCGTGAAATGAATATATAGCGAATGGAGCTAAGCTAGAAACTGGGGGATTACTGCAAGTTTGGTTCATTTAATTTTAACTTCCAACTACGTGCCCGGCTGTTGCGCACTTGGTGTGTTGATTAGAAGTGATTTAATTATTCATTTAAGGCAAGCCGCTTAGTTTATTTAACAAATTGAGCATTTCAAACGTAGAGCCAGCGAATAAACCATGAATTCGCCTTCAAATTTTGCCATTCTGAATAATGCGTACTTTTCAAAATAATGCAAATATACGCTTAATAGTGCAAATACAATAATTTCTTGCCATAATGAAGCGGCAGAAATACAAAAATTATGGCATTCAGATGTTTCTGTCTTAATACAACATTGAATGCAAAATTGTTCAACGAACAGAGTTGCTACAAAATTTTATAACCAACAAAATTATAGGCACAAAATGTATCAATGTGAGACATTACATGGTATTTGACATGCCATTTCGTCCTTGTTTTAAAATTTATTCTTTCCTTCTTTAAACTACTTTGTATATTCAAATATTGATTTCTCTTTATTTCATGTGCTGAAATAGTATGTTGAAAAAAATAAAACTTGTAGTCAAGCAGATGCTGTTTTTTTTTTGTTTTTTTTTTCCTAGTAAATTTGTTCTACATTTTATGAAATTTCTCCCAACATTTAATAATTTTGTAATACCTGCACTGGTATGATGGTATTTTTTTGTTTTTGGATTTTCTGTTTAATTGAGCTTTTAAGGCCATGAAAGGGAAAATGGACACCAGAAGAAATATGTCACCAATACCAAATGTACTTGAATTTTTAAAACCTCGAGAAAGTAGGGATTTATGCCCTAGAATTTCTCTTTGAGGTCAGGGAATTTCCGCTAATCAGAAAAATCTGGAAAATCTTGGAAATGGCAGTGAGACGGGTGCTTGGGGACGTATTTTTTGATTGGCCCTAAGGTTTGATCCTTTGACCACCTTATATTCATCATGGAAATCCCTTTTTATAGGTATTTCTATATTTCATGACAATTTTTCAGCAATTTTATCACTTTAATTAATGATCTACACCTAACCTAACCTAACCTAATCCCTACCTAACCTAACCTAACCTAACCACTTGATTGATGTTAGTTAAACTGATGTTAGTTGAAAATCTGTTTAGTTGAAGATTTCATAGTTGTAAATCCTTCAGTTGTACCATTTTAGTTGAAGAAATTTAGTTCAAACTAGTTTGGCAATATTTTTTCACCGATGTGTCGCAATTTTTCATGTTTATAGTTTAGTGTTCCGTCAGCTTAAAATGGTTGAAAAACATTGCATTACACTATTGATAGAGGATCAGAAATATTTTATTCTCGCCCTGTATATCCTTGGACCGCTATAAATCAATATCAGTTGGTTCCTAAAGTGCCTTCAAAAAGACGAAAAAAAAGCTTTCAACGATTCAATCGAATTTTGTTTTGTCGGTCTGTATGTAATTCTTTTCTGGAAAAAAAAATAAATAAAAGTTCTGTCTGTAAATGTGATTTCATCGGCTTCTCCCATTATTTCATCTCATGGCATCGCTAGCCCCTCCGCTAACGTCTTCTTAGACTAAAGCGTGATTACAGGGTCTTGAATGGGCTTCAATCAGAGCCAATTTGAAGGCAATTGTGAAAATAGGGCAAAAGATAGGGTGGGACCAGAGATAGACAAGAAGAAGAAAACGCTTTCAATAAGGCACCCATCTGTACCCAGGGGACAATTTACGAGAAACCAGGGAGAGATAGGGGGAGGCTGTAGTAGGGAGACCATTGCCAACGTTCAGATTGGTTTCAATGCATGGAAGGTGGATTTTCCCTATTTCTAATTGCAGTAGTATAAATAATGGGCAATTAATTGCCGGCGCAAATGGCTTTTAGTTGCTCAAACCAAAAGTTCAATTGAGTATAATTCATCATTTTCAAACGCCGGATTTCTACTATTGGGGAGATGATGATTTGCTCTATCGATTTACAGAGCCTTCAATAATGGCTGATAGATACGCTATTGTTCAGGACGTCAAATTGATGTCACCATTGTCCAAAAACCTTTCAAAAAGCGGCCTTAGGTGAGGCGGTAAACCTTTTTTTTTGTAGGCAAGAGGCCTAATTTTATAAAAGCAAAAATACGCGAATTCTTGACTGTGAACATCATAACGCTTAATAAGATTATATTTCGAAGGTCATAATAAATCATGTCTGATTAACAAACAGCGTGTCCAGTAAATATGCTGGACAAATTAAAGCCCATTTCAAGGATTTTAAGGCTTATCCTATAAATTTACTAGCACACCTTCCAAAGACATTTGCATAATATTTTTCCAAAGAACTCGAAAATTTAAAAAAAAACCTATTTTCTTAATTCGGATTTTTCCGATTAACGAAAATTTTCCGAATCTTGCTGTATTCTTTACTGTCCCCACAAGTTATGTTCCGCAAACCCGAAAAAGTCAAGTCGAACCAGACATCGTGTGTTGTGCGTTAAGGGCGGAGCTTTAAAAAAATGGGCGGCGCTTCTGCTAAGAAGCATTAGTGCGCTTGCGTGTTGCACCAAAACGCACAAAACGAGAATATGGCATAACACAAACTTCAGACATAAGCTGCTCGACACAATGATACTGAATAAAGCAGTGTGGCTTTTTCATGAAATTTTGTAAAATTGAAATAAAACATGGGTTGTTCTCTACTCAATAAGCACCTCATCTGTAAAAAATCAATGTTAAATTTAATATATGACAGTTAAAGGTTTTGAGATTATTCTTCAGAAGTGAAATAAGATATGTGTATATCAAATAAACTCTGAATGTGGAGTAATTTTACTATTTACAACTTAAGCACCTTAGAATGATCAAATTTAGCATATTCGTTATAAATTCGTTGCACGACTTAGGATTTGAGGCCTACTTGCATATATCTGTTTTTTTTCTTCAACCACTATTCCAGAATACATGGATAAAAAAGGTGTCAAAATATCCTTTATAAGGATCGTCGAATAAATTTATGCTAACTTGCAAAGTGGGCTGAATTCGCTTAATCGATAAATGATAAAGATCATCGATAATTTACTCTTAATTATGATTTAGTTGCATCATTCACAAGTGGGAGAAAATAACTCGCCCTTTTAGGGAAAGAGATGACTACATTTTTTAATTGGCATTGATAAAATTTGAAGATGAGTGAAGCTTGCCATCAAAATCAAGCATCAAAATGCAACCCCTGTTATTGGGCAAAATAGCAACACTCAAGCTCGCAGTGATTGCCTACTTTCAAGGGTTGGATTGGTTTTCAAATTTTTAAAAAAATCAGGTTTTTTAAATCGTAGTTTAGAATGCACTGTTTATATACTAAATTAATTTGCTTAACATGATTACAAACGTCCATATCGATTCTAAAACAAGCTTAGAAAAAGCAAATATAGCACTATCCTTTCCAATCACTCTACTGAAAGCTGCTATTTAAATTGAATAGAGCAGTTTGGTCATAAAAGCCTACTGGTTCTTCAAGTATTTTTATGCGCATAGTTTGCAAAAGTTAAAAGAAAATAGAGGTTCAATTTGTTAAAAAGCTCATGTTAATGAGGCATCATTACTTTAGTATTTTGGTGATCAACAAGTGTATAGATAGGTAAACGTGTTTTAGTTACTAAAATACCCAATAAAAATGTATTTAAAATGATTTATCGTAGAAACGTTAAAGTTTTATGGCGGCTAAACAAAATTAAAATCCTGAATATATTATTCGAATCACTGCAAGGAATAGCACGAGTAAACTTTAACAACCACTTTTTATGATTACATGGAATTCACGATAAGCAAATTTTGTTGTTGAAGCAGCATAAATGTCGCGCATCACTTATTCGAAAGTGAAAATAAAAACAGAAACAAACCTTTTGTGAAAAAACACAAAAGTCGATTCCGTCGTATTTCTTCACAGATTATCACACACAAAAATACATGCAGGATATACATGCTCCGTATAGCCTGAATCTCCTCAAAAATCACAGACTTGGCTGGTATCCAAATGAACAACGAAAACCCTCCAACCAAGATCCAATCATATAGATAAATAGATTACGGATGGTACTTCTATTGAATACTTATACCCCAGAGAGTTCCAATTTCCAACCGTCCATTCCCCTAAATTAATTTGATTTGAAAACTTTAGGGGACGAGAGAAAAGCATTTTTGCTTCAGAAAAAATAACCAGGAGACTGTATGCCCAAGTGTTTATTTTTGTCAAACATAGAATATGCACACAATTTATAATATCCTGTATAGTAGGCAGAAAGAATTTCAATTTGCAAAAACATGCTTTTCTAGAATGCAGAAATCTGAAACATCAATTTAAGTTCGATAAGCCAAGGGATTTTGTTTCCGTTATATTCAAATAATGGATCTCAAATTTCTCTTATTATAGTTGTAGTTAAATCTTATTTTTTGATGCGCCATAAACATTTTGAAGATGAATTATTTTAGGACATGCAAAAACAACGTCTGCATGACAATACAAATCCATCACGCATGAATCAGTTGACTTCTAATTACTTTCGTGTTATCCAAGAAGGAACTATTAATCTTTTCTCAAACTTATTAATTTGTATGTTTTATGAAATTTCTACAATTCCATAACTAAAAAGTTATAATTAATATTTCGCTTATCTCTTCTCAAAATCTCTTATGTTACCTTTTGAATTTATTATTAATCATACAAGCCAGTCAAGTTGACCCTTGTTTGTAATTATTTTGTATATACACAGCATACAGCTCTACAATATTTTATTAGAATCAATTCTGGATTTCGTGAATATTTATTAAAATATTTCAATCTATTCCGCATCTATTATGAAGGTGAAAGACTAACACAAAGCTATTATTTTACAGAAAACACTTACTTTCTACAATTAAAGAAAGGAGCTGGTTATGTTTTCTCTATACAATGGCGACGCTTTTTTTCATTTCTTGCAATAATGTGTGCGTAGTCTATAATGGAATTTTCCTTGCCTGCAAGTAATGCCTTGTGGCACATGTTTTAGAAAGTTAAAAGACCTTTCTCTATTAAAACATAACACTGCAATCCTTCATTTGTCAGAAACAGTCTCTTGCTTTCAACTGTTTCAAAACCTGTACTCATTTATTACGGAACCCGTGTAAGTTCACTTTTTCTCTATTTTCTATCCAATCGATACAGATCTAAGAACATCATCATGAACTACATAATGGAATGCATTGTAATACGATGTAAAACAATAATATCTATAATCAACATTGTGCACTGTAAATAAGATAATGAAGGTAAACTTATTATTACACATGATGAGACGCACGTTTGCTTATGTACCAAATTCTTTAAATTCAATTATTGGTAGTTAGTCACAAGTTCAAAGCTGACCAATGTGACCAAACAAGTTCTTATTATATTGTATGATGTATATTTCACTCAGATACATTTAATGACTAACATCGTATGCATTTAGGAAAGTACCAATAATTTGAACAAAACCTTTAAAAAAAAATGGCAGATGTATCATGCACGCGTTGAAGATACCATATGGCGCATGCAAATTCTAAATGAAAGCCAATTGAATTCCAGAGACATTTTGCATGATCCCCATAACCATAAAAATCAATATTCGATGTACATTATATACAACATTGGAAACTGAGACACAGAAAATCTTTGCAGCTGTGGTGTCTCCCTCCAAGAGATAAATTTATATTAATATTATGCGCACGTACTTTTTTTATATTCGATTCGATGAAAAGAAACAATTAAACAAGAGGAATATCAAAGAAATGAGAGTGAAAAAAAAATGCCATAAAATGAAGCCCTAAATAAATGGTATAGCTAGCTGCTAGCAGAACGTGTTACGATTTCATAAAAAAAAAGTTTCTGAAGTGGTCTGGATTGTGAATATAGCCAATTTACGAGAGATTTTTATATATGCAATATAGAAATCTCTATGCTTACACACAGTACATGAAAAATGAACGAAATTTTATACGTTTTTGAACCGCAGCCTTGGTTCAAAGAAATTGGCTTTTTTCCATACATTTCAACTCTTAGACCAGATGCTCTCAAAAACGCCATCACACCAGACCAACATTCGGTTAGTAATTCAAAAGATAACAAACAGTAAATGTGGCGCAATCTTATGAGTGGGAATCTTTCGAGACACATAACCAAATTCAAAGTGAATTTAAAGAAATGAAAGTCCATGGCTTTGGCTAAGGATTTGAACATTTATATTTAAGTAAAATAACTATCAAAATGGACTGTTCAGCATGAGCCAAAAGTGGACCAGGAGGGGGGAGGGAGGGAAAGGGTAAGCCATTATGGACGTCCGATAATATTGCTATTTTTAGTTTATGGATTTTCTGTTTAGTTGAGTCTTATAGGTCAGTGAAAGATAAAATGGACACCGGAAGAAATATGACCCCAGTTCCAAATGTACTTGAATTTTAAAACCTAAGGAAAGTCGGGATTTATGCCCAACTTTGTGTTAAACACCTATTTTATGCTGGAATTTCCCGTCGAGGTCAGGAAATATCCGTTAATCAGAAAGATCTGGACAAATGTCGTGGAATTGGCAGTAAGATGGGTGCTTTTGTATGTGCCAACATTTCGGGGACGTCGTTTTTGAACGGCCCCTAAGATTTGGTCCTTTGACCAAATTATATTCATTATGGAAGTATCACTTTTTACAGGTATTTCTTTCTGTATTTCATGACTTTTTTACGACAATTTCATCACTTGTTGATGTTTAAAAACGAAGTCTTCGAAGAAATCAGAAGCCTTTGTATATTCGATCAAATTTTCTGGGCACCCTACTATTAAAAAAAAAAGTAAGAACGTCTAGGAGGAAGGGGGGGGGGAGGTCCAGATATAATAGACACCATGTGGACAGGAGTGGGGTCAATTTTTGAAGGAATTTCGGGAAGGTCCTTTTTGAATGACCCCTAAGTTAATAGTCATAATAAAAAAAAAAGCAAAAGCAGGGTGACTTTAAGCGATTGAAAATTATTCCGAAACTGCTTTTCTGAAAAATTATCCATGTGTTCGAAACATTTTCCATTGCTGAATACCGCTTAGAAAGTTGGCTTCCCGGTATTACCCCAGTGTATTTGTTGATTCCTCACCATCAGGGGGACTAATGGAAACCTTGCAAAAATGCATGCAGTTTCCATTATGAAACATCACAAGTGCAGTGTCACTGTTTTTACACACATTAGGTACAATAATTCGATTCCAAACACGGGCAGGGAAACGTCTGCACGTTCAATATTGTTCAGCGAATCTGTTCAAGTTTTAATTTGAATTTCAAAAACTAATATAATGATGCGTTTTCACGATTCCCGACCAAAGTTGAGATCGTGACAAATTAGACACAACAAGGGAGATGTTGACAAAATATATCAAACCAAAAAAAGTGTCAGATAAAATAAGGGTGGCCAACCCAATGTCTCAAGAGACCCAACGAGGTCATATATAGTTTTCCCCCTTTAATCTACATCAAGGGAGATATATATATATTGGCAAAGTATGCATGGTACAAAAACGTGAGTTTAACCCTTGAAAGATATATTTCCATGTAAATTCAAAAGAAATGAAGAAAAAAAACAGGTCCGTATAACAGATATTTTTCACACTCGCCCATAGGGAAAAACACGCTGTCACATTCGTTTGGATGGAAAAGATAAGCGAAATAAGACGAAGATGCATATGCAGAAAGATATATTTTATATTAGGTTGGGCAAAAACATATTTGTCTCAACTCCAGCAAATGTGTAGGAAGTTATTTAGTGCCCAGGGCCCAAGATAGCCATCACAAAGTATAAAAAATGATGACTTAGTTGTAGATATAAATTTCTCTTGATTTAGAGCCTGATAGGTGATATAAATCACGAAATTTCAAATTAAAAAACAACTATCTTGTTAAAATTATTGCGTAGATGAGTAAAATATTTTGGATTAGGAAAGATAAATATTAATTTATAGCAACAATTTGTTTCAATGGAGTTTAAAATCAACACAGACGAAATTCCTAATTGCATTGGATTATTTCATGCGCCAAAGAAAAGTTCAAAACATTATTTTCGAAGCCTTCAAAATCTGACCACTCCGGGGCTAATATCCTCCAACTTGTAGTTATCCTTTTTAGACGAGACGGATTCTAAAAATGGTTCAAAATCATGGTTCTGAGAAGGAAAACGAGAAAATTCTCCATGGCTGATACTAAAGAAGAACACGAGAGAGAAAAATACTGAAGGATTTATGTGCAGTAGGATAATTTAGTTTCAAAACATCACTTCATGGACGTATAACTTACAATAAAAACATACTTGAAGCAATAATATAGATAATAAATTCAAAGAATTTTGCCAAAAAAATGTTTCGTGAAGCAATTCATGATAGTGCAATAATCATATATGTGGTGCTCTTATATTATCTCATTGTCTTTTTTGTTAAAAGCTTACTACAAGAATGACTGAGTCCCATTTTCTCTACGTGTAGATGTGCTTGAACAAGTCAAAAAGTACCATTTGGCGACATTAAATATTTGTTAAATTGGAATGAGACTCCAAATTCCATTTAATTGCACATATACTCTCTAATATCGCCCTAACATGTTGCGTGCCAATGCCTCGTGTGGTTAATATAAGAAGTCTCTGCTTAAAATGTCTTTTGCAATGAAAAATGCCAAAAAATGCAGCCAACACCCTCCAACAGTTATTAAAAGCCATACAGAAACAATATTGCGCATATGGGGCGAAATACCGAATTTTTATGGGCCATTTGCAAATGCATGCAATCAACGCTTGATTTGAAAGATTGATCATAGGAAAAATGGTGCAATTTGCAGCACATATAACCTCGAGTAAAAGTGCAATATTTATAAGCTGCAAACGTAATAAAAAAAGCAGCCAGTGCTAAAATGTGGATCAATTTGTATAGAAAATCTGGTAATTTTGAAAACAAAACCGAATATAATAAGATATGCCACCTAAGAACACTTTTCTAGACATTGACTTTTTTAAGCAGGTTCACATGATCTTATTTAATGGAACAGGAAGGCTGATGAATTACGGTACGTCTGATCATTTCCGGTGTAAATACAAGCACCACTAAAATGGCTGCCATATTCCACAGTAACTTTAGTAACTTAACAACTGTTAGGTTTTCTCAAACTCTGATAAATGAAATCCGTAAACGATGGATGGCATTTTAGGGATGATGCCGAAACCCACCAAAATCTGTCCGCCTTATGTCTTGAAGATGAAAGAATACTTTGTTAAATATATTTATAAAAGTTAGTGAAAACGTAGGGTAGGCCAATGAACCGTAAGACAGACATGAAATACCATATGACAGTAAAGAGGTCAAAGCTAAGAGCGCCGCAGTGGAGTGTTGCATCCCACCTTGGTAACTCATGCATGCAACAACAAAAAAAAACTTCGGAAACCAGTTCTAAGAGTAGTTTAATTCATTATAGTGCGTTTCAGCTTCTAAGTTACTAGAACAAAAAAGACAACTTTTTTGCTATGAATTTTCTGGCTTAAATCTAAAAGTCTTTAATAAAAATCGCTCAACGCCATCTAGCGTCACTTTCACAAGATTTCGCGGTTTCAAGTTATGTTTTCCCAAAATTACTTATAAAAATTAGAAATTTGCAAAGTTATAATTTGCACTGGAAGAAATAATTTGATATCATTTTTCATAGATTGAACGCGATTTTGACAACGTTTACAATAATTAAAAAGGATCGCCAAACACAACAAATGCATATCAGGAGCATTTTACGCATATTTTCGTTGTTTTTTGTTTAGAAATTCCTGAAAATCAGGATCATTATCTTCTTATAATTTGTTTTCTAATTGTTCTGCCAAAACGTGAGAGTAAATGTGTCAAACAGAATCTTAGTCCTATCTCTATTTGTTTTTTTGCTGGTATAGCTTGTTAAAGTAACATATTTTCAAATTTATTCGAGTGAGTCACTTATTGGAAGGGAGAACTATGAGGCTTCCTTCTTGATTCTTAAAAAACCCTGCGAATAAATAATTCAATAAATTGTTATTATCTTAGAACTGGTGTTCATAAAATAACAAGATATCTTGCATAAACATGCTGTATTAAAAATATATAACTTGAATGCTATAGGATCTCAAAAAATTCACTACGAAATATCATTCCTTATTAAAAATATATTTCTGAAAAAATTCCAGAAGTTTTCCCCCTTTTTCAATTTGTCTCTTTTAACCTTTCAAAAAAGAATTTGTACTATTCCATTTATTCCATTAAAGTATTCCTAATCATTAATGAATGTGATAGTAGCAGTTAAATACTAATTATATATAAATGACATGGATGTCAACTGTCAAACAACATGTTTTGAACGGCAAAATAGGCGCTATTTGCCATATTCAATATATGACTCAAATTGTGAGGAACTGCCCAAAGCATGAGCCTAACATATAGATTTCTGCAGAACAAACGTAATCAAATAATGAATTAATCAAATAAAAGCATAGGGGTCTTTTGGCCATAATAATACATCTCGTTGATGCTGGTCCAGTTATGCAGGTGGGTTATCAAATCATGGTCCAGTTCACTTAATCTAAGCTCGTGCCAGCATATTTACCATGACATCCTGAGTGACATAACCATAAAAAACACACAAACATGTGGTACACTTTTCGTCATTAAGATGGTACAGCAGTGCCCATTTTGAATTTCATTTTAGAACGCAGCTGTTCCAAGAAACAGTGAAAAGTTATAGGATTACTTCAAAAATCGGAAATCCCCCGGCAACGACCTGCGGCTGAACATGTTTAAGAAAATAATCCAATTTTTTCTCCCAATTTCTTGCTTTTTAAATCCTCATTTCCTGATGCAACTTTGCAATCTGGTGTCTGCTCATATGGCCGCCATATGTTTGGTTTCCAGACCACGTATTGCTCCCACCCATGCGGTCTTAAAAGTAAACAGGAGATGCAAGAAGTGGGATGGACACGAGGGGTCACTTTATGAGTAGGATTAGGGCGACGACTGGTGGCTTAACTTTCCCTGTCAACACCCTGTGGACAAAGACGCCACGCCAACGCCATTAACCGGTACAGCATAGGTCTATTGTACACAGAATTAACAGACTCAGGGGATTTGTCCACTAAAGAAAGGCATAACCATGCACTGGTCAAAATATTAAAAACGTGCAGGCATTAAGATGGCAGGGTCAAGATGATGAAAAGACCTGGTCATGATTGGAATATTAATTCTATGGTTGGGTATAAAGGAGATCATCTTGCATAGTAATTTATTATCCCTCAGTCTTTGGTAAAACATCAGACGTGATGGACAAATATATCTTATTATTATTGTATCGATCATATCAAACAGTAATACAATTCTATAAAATTCCAAGAAAAGTAAAAGTTCTGTCATTTAAGGGTATAGTTAACTTGTTTTTTCTTACGTACAAGACCAAACTTCGATCCAAGTTAATCGCAATCATGTTCTTATCGACAACAAGGGAATTAATTAAATGTTACAAATTAGAGAAAACTTTTTTGAAATGTTTACGAGTCAGACAGTTTCATAAACTAGAAATGTCTAGTGATAAAAAAGATTATCGGACTAAATTTCACATATATTTATTTTTCGTCAGTTTCAATTTCAACAACCTTGTTTACCAAAAAGTTGAAATATGACTAAAAATGTATTTTCGTCTTTGTCTTTCAAAATCCAGCAAGTATTCTCAAATTTCTCCTCAAACGATGAAATTTCACTTTCTTGAGATTAGGCTTTAGACAAAATACAGAAAACATGCTGCTGTCCAAATCGAAGAAGGCATTTCAAATGTAAATTTAATTTCCCCCCCTCCCCCCCTGCCCCGAAAAAAGGTTCTACTTAGAAATGTTGTATATTTCGAAAAAGCTAACATTTTGATGAAAAACGTATATTGTGCACAGAATACAAAATACAGAAAACATGCTGTTCTCAGCATACAAGAATAATGGATTTGAAATGTAAATCAATTCCCAAAAAAACAATAATACTTCGAAATGCTGTATTTAAAAAAACTATTATATTTTGATTATTAACGTATATTGCTGCTTTCAACATATCCTAATCTTCCTGAATTTTGGACCAAAATTTAATACATGGATTCTCAAAACCCCACATGCTTACCAGCTTTCCATAGGATTTATCATCTGGACCACATATCCAGCCAACACAGAGCAGTGTAAAACCAAACATACGTAATTTATCGACTGTGACAAACTGTGAAACCTTAAAATGAAATGAAGCTCGTGCCAAATGCAGATGATGTCTGTGTTTCGGATGCGTGATTTACTAAGTCCATATCAAGAGGAAATCATCGCTATCCAAAGTTTATTTTAGAGGCAATTACCGAGTAAATGCTTACATGTAAACGAGCTTCTAATAACACAGATTTCAATCGCACACTTCGCATAAAAAAAAAAATGCCAGGCAATGAAAAACTAATTACGAAGCCTCTCTAACTATGGTACAGACTGAGTTATTTGACAAGAAACCAAACCTTGCACGGCCATTAGTGGCAGGAAGTTATGTTTATGAAGACATTTTTCAATGTGAAGTTCAGAAAAAACATATTAGAGGTTAAGCATGATCCACGCAAGCAATGTCAAAATCCAACTTTTTTGCTTCCAAAAAAATTGTAAAGCCTTTAGTGGAAAGTTTCAGTTATCAGAGACATCATTGTTACGGACAATTTTCAAAGAACTTGGCTGAAGAACTGCTAATTAATTCTTTGCTCATGTACCTATATCATATCTTACAGAACATTTACTTTAAAGTTAATGTTTCTGATGTTTCCTCAATGAATTTATCATAGTTTATAAAAGTTATTGTTAACTGACCTCAGAAACTGTTGTGCATTGATTTCAAAATGGATACCGAACCAAAAAAAAGTTTAAAATTCGATTATTTTTTTTTGCTTTTTATTATGTTTACAGCATTCTTTCGGACAGCCAGAGCCAGGAAAGTAAACAAGTCTTACAGGCGCCTACATCAACCATAGACGATAATAATCATGATATCAGTCTTCTAGTTAAAAATTAAAAAAATAATACCCCAAATAATTGGTAGACTTCAAAGCAAGTTAATTGGCTAGCTTCTATGCAGAAGATAGCAGTGTGAGTTTTATTCACTGAATGAGATTAGCAACTCTAGAACAGCTGTAATGAAAAATTACAGCAAAAAAGACCCTTTCATCTTCAATTGCAAAAAATAAATATACGGCAGTTCCAATGTTTCTCCTATTTGCACCACGGTTTCCCTGGTTTCCATGTGGAATTTTGCAAAAAATACACTGAACGAAGATTAGAATACTGCATTAAATTTAGTGTAAAGCACTAAAAACATCTGGATTAGTAAATTAATAACAAGTAGTGTTTCTGAAATTTAAGTTTAGCACTTGTAGACTTTAAAGATTTACTCTAAAATTAAAATGATTATCTCACCGTTAATCAGCCTTTATAAACAATCAATAATAATCAGCAAAGCGAAACTTACCTATAAAGAGAATGATAACAATTATTAGACAATGATAAACAATATTGCAAGTCAATAAAACGAAAGTATGCCATCAGTATTTATCATCACAAATTAAAATAAACATAGTTTTCAGGATGTTGTGTTGATAAAAACTATTGCTTCATTTAGAATTTCAATGATTTAATTTTTTTCACTCAGGGACCATTCAAAAAGGACGTCCTCAAGAGGGGGAGGGGTGTCTGCTGGCATGTGGACACCATGTGGACAGGGAAAAAAGCCATTATGGACGTCCACTAATGATATTTTTCAGTTTTTGGATGTTCTTTTTGACAGAGTTTTAAAGGTGTCTCCAGTTCCAAATGCACTTTCCTTTTGAAAACCTTTATAAAGTCTGTAATTATGCCTAACTTTATGTTAAACACCAATTGCATGCTGGAAATTCTTTTCGAGGTCAGAAAACTCTACAAAAATGTCGTGGAATTGGCAGTGAGACGGGTAATTAATTGAGAATTTATAGGATGGAAATTTGTACGTTCCAACAAAACATCTGAACACCCTACTTTTAAAAAAAATTAAGAAGGTCCATGAGGGGGGTCTGGACTAAAATGGACACCATCAGGATAGGAAGGGGAGAAACGTTCTTTTTGAATGGCCCCTTATTAATATTAGTTAAAACTGTTATAGTACGTATACAAATAAAAGTACCTTTAAATTCAAATGCATAGCTTTGTCACACCAAATTTTAGTGGCTTCTTAATGTATTCTTACTAGTGGAATCACCCTTGTATGAGCGTGAGACTAAAATTAATTTTGCCTTTTGCCCTTCACGGATTTGGATAATAAGACATGACTGATGAGCTGAAACTATACTATATTGTGCCATTGTTAGCATTTGCGCGACAAAAACATGGTGCATTCTCAAAACTACGGAATCAACAACAGCCATGATTACGAGTACAAACAACGAAAAGGAGCCCCTCAAACAAAATGCATTTCATTCTGTTGAGATTGAGAGGGCAAAATAAGGGCGTAATTTTAATTGTGATGATGTGTTATGCATAGCGTTACAAGAAAAAAAAGCAGCCCCTCGTAGTTACGCTTTGAATATTTAATATTCGTCTGGCATAGAAAAATGGGTATTTTTGGCAGTCATTGTTATTTCTATTTTTTCACTAAATGCTATTTTTGCCAAGCGTAAAAAAAGCCACACGAGACAGAAGGTGGAATTGCACGCACGTTTTACAAGCAATATGATTGGCTATTACACTAATCAGCTGAAAAACTTAATTAAGCAGACAAACTTGCGTGCTGTTGTTGCATACATACACATGATGGTAATCAGCATGCATGCGATCAATGTCACGGGCTTATGAGGCAAGTCAAGAATGAGCTAAAATATTATATGGTTCCCATACCATGTCACCAATATCAGATAGCAACGACCTGATCTTTGCACGTGATCTCGTCATACCAAGTAAATTTCGATATAACGGCTACTACTAACTATGTATCCAATGTATTTAATCGGAGACTGAATATCTACCAATCACGCTTTGAATTAAATCCGAAGCCAACTTTCAAAAAAGGCGATTGAATTTGTATGAAGATTTTTTATTCCTTTTAGAAATTAGCCAAGGATTTAATCCACTTTGTGACTACACCAAATACAGTGCATAGGGGTGATCCATAAATTATGTCACACTTTTTTGCCTCTTTTTAAACACCCTCACCCCTTAGTCACAATTCCCTCATCCCTTGGTCACAATAAAACTAACAATCCACCCACCCCCTAGGTGTGACATAATTGTTGAATGGCCCCATAGGCAGAACTGTACTAAAATCAGTTCAATGCGATATGTCTGATAACTTTCACTTCTACTTTTTTCTGAGCAGTTATACAAGAAAGAAACATACAGGTTGTTGCAAGGTTGTTCCCAACACAAATCATACAGCATGTAAAACTGACCTTCTCCAAGTTCCCTACATTCAAAACCGCATTTCCGCTTACAACATATTTACAATAATTAATGCGAGGACATAACAAGGCCATATTAATTATCAAATCTAACATTCAGCATAATAGGGTGCACAACACTATTCGTCAAATACAGTATTTATAGGTTTCACACGAAACTGCAGCCATACTTTCATTAAATTTTCCTGTACTACTCGTAGAACAAGTTTCTCCAAATTGTCCTTGGATTTTAGTGTACATCTACAGTTCATGCTGTAAGGACTTTGGAATAGAATATGATTCAATGATATAATCTACATGATAATGATCCTTAGATTCTCACAGTGGGGATATCCATCCTGGCTTAAATTATAAGCTGAGGCCTAAAGGTGTTTAAGCTTCAGATTAGAAAGAAATGGAGAGATCCAACCCAGTCTAAGTTGAGATCTAAGAAATATTTAGTCCAGCTAGAAGTCAGGTTTAAATTATTTAAGCTTAGGCTGAAAAAATTGGTGATAGCCACTGTGGATTAGCGTTAAGCTCAGGCTTAATTTCAAACTTAAACCATGGCATAACACCGAAATTTATTATTTGGAATTCAAAAGCATGCAAATTGCATTAAAAAATATTGATAGCCAATTACAGCCAGTATTAGCAAGCCGTTAGCTGTGAACTAAATGGATATCTCCATGTTTGCTAAGCCAAGACTTTATTTTAAGCCAGGGTTTAAGAAATAGTCTGAAGCTTGACCCTCAACTTAATCTGAGTTGGAACTCACCAAAAAGTTTAATACCAGAATTTTGTCTCGAGTTGTGGCTGACATATACTTTGGCTTAAAATAATACAACTTGTATCCAGTATGAAAAGTAAACACGAGACGTTTCATATGTTTTATGATATCACCATTTAAGTTTTTCATTTTTCGCTCTGATCGCAGAGAATCCGCAGAAACAATTTGCATTGAGTGGTTTATTGAACCAAGAATAGACATCTAGGATTAACGAAGATTTTGAAACCTGGTACAACAAAATCTTTGGGCTCCCATGTTTAGAAATTGTATCTCTGCTGAGAAATTTCCAATTCAGATTTAAAGTTAGGACAATATGTTTCTGGCACCCTATATTTTTAGTATACAACCGTTGACCCAATTCCTTCAAAAGCATTTCAACACATCATTAGATTAAATTGCCTTCCTTCGCACAAACTTAAAATCGTTAAGAAGTTTGAATGTTTTCCTCTGCAGATTATCTCTGTAAGACAACATATGATTTACAACGCCACTCCGGTGATGTAAAGTACGTGTATTTGAAATCATAATTGTTGTTGGTTCTTTACTCTTCGCCCTAAATTTGGGTTTTGAATAGGAACACCACCGAAAAATCTTGTTAAAACGATCGTCGTTATCTCCATCACATAATGAACAACTAACAAACTCCTTTAAATGAAGAATCTCTTTCTTTAATCAAGTTCCATGAAGGCAGCAGCTTGCTTCAAGTGATTTTATAGATCCAGTTAATTACTGTGTGCAAAATCGTGCGACGCATTAACGCTTCAGAAATGTGGGAGAAGGGTATTTGAAAACTAGCATCCCATCCCCCATTTCCAGCATCGCCTTGTTTCATAGACCCTACATATTGACACAAACATATTTGCGGAAATGTTGGCCTCGTCCACGAAGAACATGACATTGCAATTGCGTTTTCCAACAGCCAAACACGGTGCTGATAAACATCGGTTTCCAAACATGGATGTAAATCAAGCCAGTTAATTAACCAGATATCGAATTATGCGTATATGGCATTGGGGTTCTGCCAACTGGAACACGACTTGCAACATGGAAATAAAAGAGAGGGGGAATCCACGATCTGAGTCATAGGTCCATACTTGACGAATGGGGGGTCAATGAAGCCTCCCCCGTTCCTCCTCTTACAATTTTACGAACAAAATCAGAGATGGGACAAACGTCAGAAGATAAAATGGTGGGGAAAAAAAGGGCTGAAAAGCGGGGACTCTGAATCAATGAAAGGCGGCCCCAATTCGGGGTTGAAATGCAAGGCATACACACTTGAAGCGATGGATAAACACGAGGGGGCGGTTGAGTGCCGTCCATTCGCCAATGTCAATATCTTAATTAAAATAATGATTATTCCTCAATCAAGTGACACTGATAGACTCCATGACTTCGAAATTCACAATGTCTGGCACGTGGATGTTATTATAACGTGTCACCGTTATGTGGGGAGTTCCACACAAGCGAGCATTGTGCAATTATATTACTTACGACCCTATAGTATAGTGTGAAATTCGCTAGGGCCAATCCAAAATAATGACATTAAGCTGCATCCGAAAACGCCACATGTCTAATATTTGCAAATGATGCCGGTGTTTGTTGGCATTTAACCACAGTGTTTAACCGTAGGAATTGTGTAAAGAAGACAGGCTGAGGGTTGGTGAGATTTCAGATCTCGGAGAATGTCAATGTTCGGTTTGCTGTAAACGTCGATTAATGAAATTTTTGATTGAAACTAACTTGGAAATTTCCCCAACCTGAACGATTATAGAATATTGTACACTTTAAAATAAACTTAGAAATATTTACATTACATATGGCTGAAATGTTTATATTACAACGTCACGTGATGCAATCCAGAAAATTTGTTGGAAACATTTCAAGCATATTTCTAGGATTTTAAGGCTCTTTCTTTAAATTTTCAAGGATCCCTCTCACGAATGATTACCGCAATATTTGTCAAAAGAGTCTGAGAATTTTTGAAACAGTTATACTTGCTTCCTTATCCAGAAATTTTGCGATTAGCAGAAATTTTCAGACTCTGATGGTAAATTCAACTATAAACTAGTGTATAACACGAATTTCAAGACTACCCGTTTTATATTTCACTGATTAAAATCCAGGCAATGATAAAAAAATGGTGTTTAATATAAATTTCAAGCATAATTACAGATTTTAAAAATTACCAGTTTTATATTTCGCTGATTGAAATCCAGACAATAATAAATAAAGTGGTGCCTAACACGAATTTCAAGCATAAATCCAGATTTTCAGGACCACCCCCTAGCGAAAAAAACAACAGAAACCATTAGAGATTTCTATTAGTTTCTATTGTTATTTGGACACTATTGATTTTAATTGTATTCTATGGTTCCTGATTGACTTCTACTGGCTTCTATTGACTTTTATATGGCGTAGCTGTATTGACTGAACAATAGAAAACAATTGAAACCAATAAAACCAATAGAAAACAACGCTCCAAATAACAATAGAAAACAATAGAAATCTCTATTGTTTTTTTTTTTTTTTTTTGTTTTTTTTTTTTTTTTTTTTTTTTTTTTTTTTTTTTTTTTTTTTTTTTTTTTTTTTTTTTTTTCCTCCACCAGGGCCTGTTTTATATTTCTCTGATTAAAATCCAGGCAAAGTATAAATAAGGCACTAGTATGGCTCCCATAATTTTTGGAATACGAATGTGCCATGGTGCTGTCTTGGATGACCATAATATACACTATATTATAGCACTGTATCAATATTCCGTATAACAAGCATAGGAAACAATAATCAATTCGATTAATTTATTCCCTATTTGAAATTAAGCCAAAGATCATCCCAAAAATCCCAATTGGGAAAGGGGGGGAAAATGCCTCAACGCAAGCGTGTCATCCTCCATTGTTTCACGGCATTTCCAACAGCACTCTTGGTACCAATAACTTAAATTTATTAAAGTCATTGGTTTAATCACAGCTGTCACCCTGTCTCGAAGTCCAATAGGGCGTGGAACAATGGAGCGTTGCATTACAGGAATCATTTGGAGAAATAAATTATTCATGCAAAACGACATCGACATTGAAAGTGTTACGCTTAAAGGTATATAATATATACGATTCAAGTTGCCATTCGACTAAAACTTGAATACCAAGAACATTATGGATTCCATGTTGGAATAATGAAACCGAAAGTCGTCTGTCATAATTCGTAATGATAACAGATGCTTTCATAGTCACATCACCGCTTTTATGCACACGACGAGATCACATTTTTAGCACCGGGAAACATAAATTAACCGAAGCTGAATTTTTTTTTTCTAATAATCCCATCAAGATAAAATTCACTCCGAACGAAGGGAGAATTGAAAGAAAAGACGCTACAGACGAAAAGTGCGCTATTAATTTAATAAAAATCACACCGCCAGCTAAGGGGTTGGCATCTAAACGACTTCGTCATAATTACAAATAAGCTGCCATTTCCTAAAAATTCCCCCTCCCATTCCTCACTCCTTGGCAAAATAAAGAGAAACTTGCAGCCTTTCTTCTCTGAAATTCCTGCACTATTCAAACAAAAGAAATCGTTCAAAACGCAATCTGGTAAATAAACGCCATTTGAGATATGAAATTGCAAAGACCTCCCACGACAAGATGGCGGAAGATGAGGATTTTTTAGCATAAAAAAGATACGCCAGAGGAAATCCTCAATAAAATTTTCATTCATTTTATTGCCGTTGCATTAGCCATAGGCGGCCAGCGTTGAATCATGCTGTTGTTCGCTCAGATATTAGCTAATTAAGTTTCAGAGGAAGTTTAAGCGATATGACTACGAGAATATCAGTCTGTTAAATTAAGCATTAAGCTGAACTTCCATGAGGTCTGGGAACTGCTTGGCAGTAAACTTTTTAGAAAACTTCCGTACTGCAAATTACAGTCCCCACAAGTTAACGTACGATATAAATACAGTAAAATAGTAACTAAAACTTACAAGATACACTGTGAACATAAATAGCGACAGCCCACTGATGTAAATAAAAACATTAAACATGGAATACTAACTTATATATTTAACTTGAATTCAAATCAACCACAAGATCACAATATGTTGGGCAATGTTTGTTTAGATATTTTACTAGGTTAATGTTGTCCAATACTAATTGTGGTTATAAAGGCGTCGTGGAGAAATTTATTGAATTTCAATCAAATCTTGTTATCAATTCTTATAAATTCGACCAGAAATTACTGTAGTAGGCCCCTCATTTGGAAATGTTTGTTTTACTTTTTCCCACATGGCTACCTTGCTAGCAGTGATTGCCAACCATTTTGGACAAGTCCTTATTTATAAACACACAGGCTGCTAAATTAAGAAAATAGTTACTAGTCACCAAAATTAGCATAATGCTAGTATATTTCTGTCATAAATTAGTTACTTTCAGTCTTGGTAGAATCAACCTGGCGCTAACTGAATGGCCACAACTACAAAATTGAGATCAAAATTCTTCTATAAAGAGGGCTTCGGGATGGAAATTTAAGCAAAAATTATGGAAATATCTTAAAATTTGATTGAATGCAATGCTGGATTTTAGCAACGAATACATTTTAAGCTAGAAACGTAATACTGACATAGAAATTCTAAACACCTTAGTTTTGGTAAGCAATCCCGAACAAGACACAAAATGACGTGTTCAAAGACTATTGGAGGATAGCTACCAAAAAAAAAACTTAAGAAAGCTCAACTACGTGCATTGCCATTTGTACCGACAACAATATCCCATGGTCACGTGCCCAAGAGTAATTGACGTCATGGTTATAGTATAGCAGTTTAAATCACCAGCTAAATTTAACAGAACACGGTGCAACACGGTTACAAAATCAAGTGTTTAAAAACTAGCGTTCGTAAAATGAAAAACTTGAGCAACAAAACGTCCTTACCCTGTGAAATCCTCAGAATCCACTCTGTTCTCCCAAGCATCGACATGTACGACCATTTTAAAAGCCAATTGCCAACTGCCAAGCACAAGGCTGCTTGCCAGCTCGGGAAAATCCCAGGGTACAGCTAGGCACATTACACGATAGAAGGGGGACAAGTGAAGAGTGTAGTGGTGCAGGCACGCGACCATTGTAACACGTGGTCGCTGATGGGTGGCAGGCAGCATTCAGCTCAACTCCCACAGGCCTGCACCTGAGGTCTCATGGAAAAAGAGCAGCGACAATGTATGCATCCATGGGCATGAAGAACAATTTAATGGAACGAAATGACAATGACGTCATCCCCAATCTCCCCCTTTTTTAAACGGATGCGTAACGCATTCCATTACTCATCCATCAATCCGGTCCTAGATGAATGCCTAAATGTACACGCAGGTCCAAAGCTGACCCCCTTTCTGAGTTTCTCCCCTTTTTTATGACCAAAAATGGGTTTTAAAGTGGGATTTGAACCAGGCCGACACCTTGCTGGGCCAATTTGTGACTCCAGGCCGTAAATGCGAATTAAGGAGCTGTGAATTTGAATATAAATGCAGGACTTGGGCCTCTGGAGTTTAAGGGTCGTACGTTTTTTAGTAGTAATGGGCAATACCTGATCACATGAGTAGCTGAATAGTGGTTTAAAAGCATGTAAATATATGGCCAACAGAGGGATTTCTGATCAAATTTATTACAATTCTATGCATTTCGAACCGTTTTCTTGTAATTTTTGGCATTGCTCATCAGATTAAGGTGCATACTGGGGTAAAACGAAATTCAAAGCACCCCTACCTCTGTTAATAATGAAGATTTATGAGTATGCCCAAATCGCCCTCCTCGTAAAACGTACTCTAATATCACGCTTATCGTAAAGAGGTGAACTTGCCAATGAATACAAAGGACCTAAAAATTGTACAGTATTCTGTACACCGATATGGGGAAAAAAAACTGTCAACTTGACCAACGTCCGGAGTTTGTCAAACTCCCCTTTTCTCTGCTAGATATTGCAAAACCATAAAATAGTAATAACTTGCAGATGCTAAAATTCCAACATACAACGTTTTACTAGCGTTCTTTAAATGAAGTAAAAACGGGTAAAGTATTTAAATGTTAAACCATGTGAAAGAAATTTAAGATTGCACTCGTGTCTATATTTACCCCTTGAAAGGAAAATCAGAATTTTCAAATGTCAAACTAATAATGCAAAGGATCAGAAAGACACGTGTTATCGTGGATGACATTCAAGAAAATGTTGATGCCATAAAAATACCTCCTCGTCTAAATGTCATCCAATCACTACCATCATCATACATGGAGGCATCCGTTAAATGTTAAAGGAAAATAACTGAACAAGGCAGCTATTCAAATTCAACACAAGCACTGCATACACGGTGAGTCATAAAAAAGTAGAACCCAATTACAAAAAATCGCAACTCTGTGAAAAATGCTTCGATTTAAATGAAATTTGGCACTTAAATAGAACAATAGTGTAGGAACAAACTACAGCAGTTGAACTGCTGCAACGGGTTCGCCACAGTTCATTGAACCCAACTACTGGCCACCAAACAGTCCAGACTTCAATCCAGTGGACTACAACATTTGGGGAGTTCTCCAGGAAAAGGTTTACAAATCGAAAATTAATAATATCAAAGACTTGAAACTACGAATTAAGAAAACTTGGACTGAACTCGACCAGCGTATAATCGATTCGTCAATCAAAGAATGTCGCGTTAGACTCTATGCTTGTGCAAAAGGCCACCGGAAAACATTTGGAGCACATTCGCTACTTAATTTTTGTTCCTACACTATTGTTCTATGTAAGTGCCAAATTTCATTCAAATCGAAGAATGTTTCAGGAAGTTGTGATTTTTTTATTGGGTTCTACTTTTTAATGACTCACAGTGATCAAAATTCTGATGCTATCATATTCCTCCTAAAATTACTAAGCATTTTAAACATTTATCTTGGTTTTTCCTTATTAATCTTACCGAACAACACAAGAATATTTGTCAATAAATACCAGGATTAAAAAAGATTTGTACCCCTTCATTTCAACAAGATGCTTGAATTTTACTTTGAACGATCCGAAAACGGGGATTACGCTATATTAAATATCTCCTTCCACATAGAGGCCCGTTAAATATTTATTCACGCACGAAGCTCCAACAATTCGTCCTAATTAATTGGCAGCTTAGCTTAAATTTAGCAACAGGGACCATTGAGGAGGAAATTCATGATCCTTTTTCTCGCCATCTCATTTATTTCAATAAGAGTGAAGAGGGGTGGAAAGGGTTAATTATTTCTAATTTGGCCATCGATAAAGGTAGCATGGAAATGGTATTTGCCTCCCTTTTTACCCCTATAAACAATAAAGTACTAGAAATTGCAGGAATATCACAACAATTTGCCGGCAGTATAATAAAGCGAAATAGCACAAGCGTCAATCAATAAACGCGCATCCTCACCTTGATTAAATCAGCAGTGTAATTTATGCATTGTCACGAACGGCTATGAATAACTAAGCTTACAAAACATATTCCACGTCACTTGCAGTAAAAATAAAGTAGATAAAAAACATTAAATAATAGTGCCCTTCAACTGCGAAATAATAAAAAAGAGATAAGCTTATCTACGGAAGAAGCATCGAATCTTATATATGAAAGCCGGATCAAAAACAAACGAGCGTGTTTTTATCAACGATGTTACATCTCAATTCTACAGAGATGAAAAGAAGAGAGGGAAGAAGGAAGGCAAAAAGATGATAATTAGGCCTTCTCTAAACTTGAATATCACTTTTTTTCCCTTCCCACCAAGAACAAAAAACGCAATCATCAACATTCATGATATTAATAGAAATGGGTAGCACAGACTTATAGGTAAGAGATTACGGTATTTGTAACGTTAATGAACGCATGAGGGGCACTCAAAAAGTTAGTAATCTAGTATGAACCGAAATTTTAAACTTTTATCAACTTCAGCTGATCTATGGCTATTTCGAAAATCATACTCGCTCAAAGCAAATGCAAGATTATATCATTGGTTTAATTCAAATTTTGGGAACTTTAGGTGTTTGCATTTATCATTTCTTGTTGGCTTATACCAAAGCATATACCATATCATCGAATTAATGTATCATCGCAAACCAGACATAATCACAAGAGGCCAAAATTCTGCAGTGTAAATTCACCATCAGAAAGATTATTTTAGGTTTGGTTAGTTTAGGTTAGGTAAAAGGAGGTTAAATTATGCTATGTTAGGTTAGGTTAAGTCAGAGGAGGTAAAATTATAGGTAAGGTGGCAACATAAGAATGCAAATTAACGGACATTTTTCAAACTTGTTTATTAATTTTAAAAAATCTACTATTTCAAAGTGAAAAACGACAATCAATTTCAACTGCTGATTTATCAAGCAATTTTAAACAATTTTTATTTTTATTTAATCTCTTTTTGTTTGGCTGTGAGTTTGTTTTAAAATTTCACTCATTGAAAGTGATAAAGTTTTATACCACCTTAGCAAGTGGTAAAGCATGCCTAATTATTAACATAAAAGGGAGCTGCCATGTTGTTGTGTCATGCTAACGATTCACAACGTCACCAGAGGGTGCTGAACCGAAATAATTCCACCCTCTATAGAAATTTCGCATTGGAGATTATCCACTACCAATGCAGTGTATTAGCCACTGGTTTAGCACCCTTAGGTGACAAATCCGCCACTAAAACAGCGTGAAGATGGCAATATAATGGACGCGGCCATGTTGAAAACGCAGTATTAAGGTTTTGTACGCCACCAGGGTGTGCTGAACCGGAATCTGCATAAGCCCTTGTAAATACTATTGTAAAATTGTATAGACTTGCACATAATATACAACATCCCATTGCAAACCAAACTTATATGAAAAACAGATATCCGGTGATGTGTCAATGGTTCCATGACCACTGTGACATTGCACAGTACTTTATAGTAGGAAGTAAGGGAGCGCCATGCATTTTTCCACCAATTGTATTCCTATACACACGCACATTAATTTCATCGCTATTTAGCAAACAGTTGACTGTCGTGGCATCTCTCCCTTTCCCCACTACAGGGGCTCCACCTCGGCATCCCTCTCATCACGTTTTAACCATTCCCGGCTTTTCCTCTATACCAGAGCACACTCAACGTAACGATCCATCACTCCAATCCTATTCCCAGGGCAAACATAGCTAATTTACTTTATGGCACTTGGTTTAAATTATAAATGCGGTCGCATAATACGATAAACACACGCACGGGCCTGTACTGGAATACGTTCCAAAACACGAGTAAACACTATAATCCCGTTGGTCCACGGCCCCACAATACAAGAACGTCACCTGAAGCACTCCACCCTGTATACTAATTTCTACATATCCACATCCTCTTGGCATTGCGTGGCAAACCGTTGTTTCCTGTTTATGACAAGAATTAAGCACCTTAAAACTAAAGTAAATGGTCTATTGTAATTACACGAAATTAACAATGAACATAAATAGTCAGATCCTGAACACATCGTGAAAGATTTCGTCGCGGGTGCGACGAGATCTGTTAAGTACTCATAAGCAACACCATTATAGACTCATAAACTCAATTATACCCAGAGAACATTGGGTCGAAAAAGACCGTAAACTACACGGGATTAAAATCTGCTTTTACCTAAATATGTTATAAGATTATGTTAATTAATCAGGATTAGACTGAGTAAATTTTACGCAATTATACGTTATATGTGCCATGCCATTTTATCTCGTGTGCCTTGCAATTATAGATGTTCATAGTAATGTTGAACATTTTGTTACTGCTTTAATCGATGTTTCGTCGCGCATATGCGTTATTTTATGGCCATGAATCCAGGAATCAAATGGCATAATATCGACACGTTTGAATGATAATCATAATTAAAAGCTTGAAATCATTAAACCACAACAAAATGTCCACTCGTCGAATAGTATGCAGTGAGCATATCTATACATTGAAACTATAACTTTTGAGTTGAAATATTGTATGATGACATATAGTATATTCCCTGCAATTTTTATTATTATCAATGCATTTACATAACTGGTGTATTTCGATGTTAACATTAAAACAAATCAGAATCAGTGATTTATAAGCAATAAACTATACGATGATTAAATGTGAAAATAGCATTGCTTTGTGATCTATTTAAAATGAAATTCATAATTGAACTGACAATGATTTTGTAACCCTCTGCTTAAGTTACCAACTAATTTTTGTTGTATACAAATTAATTTAATCAAATCACATTGATTGTATTTTTAATTATGGATCATATCGCCTGGAAGCCTACCAAAACTAAATAATACAACGACATTTAGTCTTTTAAAAGTGATAAATCGTTTAAGTCAAGGAATGGATTTGCATAAAAACGACTGAAATGTGCTTGTGCGCATGCGCTCTCTTCGTGTTCTTGTTGGGATTGAAAAAGGGCATGTTCATTCGGTAACTTAATTGGGTTAGCAAACATCTTTAAAATTTAGTGATGGCGATACATAATCAAATGTCGTGAGCTTACCTCTTGAAAACAGTAACGAAACAGGACTTGCACGCTTTACATTTCATGAACACCCACAGATTTTACAGATATTTAATACTACAGTGCTAACTAATTGAAAAAGGCAGCTGCTGCATTTACGAGTGCCGTGAAGCAATCAAAAATCCAAAGCCAAAATCTTACGTTGCATTTTTTAAAAAAAACAAATACATATCTTTTATATACCCTCCCACGCATACCCCTTGTAATCCAAAGTAATTATGGGTAGGCCAATACGTTCTTTCATGTTAATCCTCTCCAGCTTTAATCTTTTACTCTAGGGTATACGTAATCTCACAAATAAGTAAAAACATTTTTTCTCCTCAACGAAATGTAAAACCAGGCACTCCAACGCTGATGTAGAACTTTGAAGGAAGTTATGACGTTATAATAAGGAAATAAATGGCATGATAAGATACTTTCTTTGCAAAATAATGATGTCTTAAGGTTGTTATTCCCTTAACTTTGGCCAATTAGAGCTTGAAAGTTAAGACTAAATTGTTTAAAGTTGATCCGGTCCTTTGTGAATAAAACTGGTTGGACTTTTTTTAAATATAAAATTAAAGATACCAACATGCAGATTTTATAATCCCCCCAGATGGTTTAAATTTGCATAAGATATATAAATAACTAGAATCGTTTAACCAGGCAATTCGTGGACAAAAAAGCATTATAAACACTGAATTTAAAATTCGGGATGTGTATTAATTTGAGTAATAGAATTTTGACAAGTTCCTACAGTGGACTTAAGCTCAAATCCAGTTGCTACTTACGCATGATTAAATAAAATTAACCGAAAGAGTAATGTCTGATAAACATATTAACCGAAAACCGAGTCTGAAAATACAAATTACATTTCAGCTCTAAATTTCAATGTATAAACTCTGTATAGTTTCGTTGTGATTATTGGTTTGTCATAATCACTGTCCATGTGTCTGAAAGTCAAATGTTACGAACTTGAACCAATTAAAACTTTGAATACGGAGCAACTGCATATAATTGCTCGGTATATGGATCATAAAATGACACGTATCAGATGTATTAACAAAAGGGGTTTCGAAAAATGACCAATTCCGGTAGGGAAAATGTCCACGTACGAATTTTAGAGCAGGCTTAAAACATGAATTCCTTTAATGTCATGACAAGCAATGCATGTCAAAAATTACAACACTATGGTGCATTGTGGGTTTGAAAGAAACAATGGCTTCCCCACGCATAAAATAAACAAGTGCAGTCAAAATACAGCACACAAATGCCAAAAGGCTATAAAAAGGACCAAGTGTATAAAATTAATTCGCCATTATTCCCATCATTAAAAGCGTAAACTTCGCAACGAAATAAATATACAGTATGTATAGGTTTAAAACTAAACCCTCGTCAGTAGTCGCCACATTAATGAAATTGTGTGATCATAAAAGAACCGCACTTACCATTTATAGTAGTATAAGCAATTGAACAAAGACAATGGAGAGCCAGTTATTTTACACATGTAAAGCTCTATCTTTTTTAATTTCGTTGCATTATTAGTGTTATGTTCTGTTTCAAAATTCACCATTCAACTACAGGTCAAAACCACTAAACTAATATGCGAGCAATTAAGCGGGAAATAGTGGTTGACCTCTGACTGATACTGTATATTCAATGTTATTTGGATTTACAAATTGCATATTGTTTGCTTTACATCAGGATAGACCATGAAACAACAGCATTAGGAAAAATCAATGCTATGCTGTATTTGACATTGCTATCACTAATTAGCAAAAAATGTAATTGCACCAACTCTGTACAGCAAATTTCGGATATTGGGACCGCTGGCTACTAAGACCAAATGAGCAAAACCGAATAATACGCATAAACATCATAATGGGCCATCCAAAAAGGTCGTCCTCAAAAGGGGGTAGGGACAGCTACCATGTGGACAGGGAGAGAGAAGCCATTATGGACGACCACTTTATTTTCTCCGATAAGATTCTCTGTTTATTTGAGTTAGAAAGGTCAGTGAAAGGGGAAATAAACACCAGAAGAAATATGTCCTCAGTACTAAATGCACTTGAATTTTTAAAACCTCGGGAAAGTCGGGAATTATGTCTAACTTTGTGTTAAACACCAACTTTATGCTGGAATTTCCCATCGAGGTCAGGAAATTGCCGTTATACAGGAAAATCTTGAAAAATGTCGTGAAATTGGTAGTCAGGTGGGCGCTTTGAAATTTATAGGATGGGCCTTTGCATATTCCAACACATTTTCTGAACACCTCTACTTTAAAAAAAAAAAATTAAGGATGTGTATATGGGAGGGAGGAGAGGAAAGTCAATTTTTAAGAAATTTGAAAGAATTTAACGAACGTCCTTTTAGAATGGCTTCTAAACAATAAATAAAGCTACACTACATGTTCCCTCTCCCATTATCCTGAATGTAATGTTTTTTAGTATTGTTATTAGGACAGTAAAATTTGAGTTCAAGTTGAGACGGTAATGTTTGGCGGGAAGTATTGACATATTAGGTAAATATTTCACTATATTATATTTTAGATCCCATCCTCAGCTTACCTAATATCTCATGATTTTTACACCAACCAGTGGTAAGGGTGTTATGAAATTATGATATCACATAGGAACTTAAAAATTCTAATTATGAGCGATTTTATATTTGTAATCGCCCTACTCAGCAGTGTTACAGAGTTCTATGACATTGCTAAAACTTCTTTAAAACCATCCCCTCCTTCCTGCCTTCTAACCACAAATTCTTCTTCCACCCCTGGCATGCCAATTAGTGTGTAGACAGAAAGATTCTTAACTTGTGAAACAACTTTGGCAATAGCCAGCACAGGTCTTAATGCCGATTTTTAGAATGTGTTAAAACATGCTTATGCAAGGGGTATAAAAGACTAAAAAAACAGGGCAAGAAACACTCAACCATCAATATTCCTTCATGATGCATACATGTTTAGATTCAAGTCTGGAGTCAAAATTGCATTAACTAGCGTCAGTTAAGCTGGGATCCAAAGAACAAAGCGATGAAAAAAAAAAAAACGGGGTGAGGCCAGTGTCGGGTTCTATTCCTGGCAACGTCTTCATTTTCAGTTATCCCCACCCTCATCCACATGTACATGTACATGTTCAGTACATGGGCCTATTCATAAAGTTAAATGTGGTAGTAAAGAGAATAGGGGAGTTAAACGCATACCGTGACAGGGTGTAAATGTTTTTAGGTAAACCTTCGAGGCACTTTTTTCCAGTACCAAAGGCCCAAGATCAAAATCTGGTATTAATCTCGAGTGTACATCTGAGTAGATGCCATCATCACTGCAGTTAGTGAGACAGTTAATGATAAACATGGCACACATAAAAAATAACGAGATAATTTTAAAAATCTTAAGAACTTCTCAAAAATGAATCGTTGTGGAGGATTTCCAATTTTTTTAACAGCAAATAAGTAAAATTAAGCAAAAATGTCTTGCAGTAATCAGGAGCCAGTCATGGTTTGAAGTTAGTAAAAAAAATGGCATCAAGATTTTTAAAAAGTATTATTTTTTTTGTGCATCAGACCAGATTTTTTAAATGCCAGTTCAAATTTCTGGCAACATGCAAGATGGGGATCTTACTTCTAGTCTGCATTTTTAACAATTAGACCACCCAGGTTTTAATTGGACCAGCTTGAGTACGGAAGACAGTACTGTAGTAAATTTTATTACAAACGAATTCAAAAAAGAGACGTGTTGCTTTTATTGCTGTTACACTGGTTTGTAATTCCAAAACCACGAATTTCCCATCTTTCAGATTAAGCCTTCACATAATTTTCAATCTTTGTGGGAAGTGGGGGAATTTACATATGTCATCTGGCAATTGACCAAGGGTTGACAGACATGTGTATTTTACGAAATAATTAAGATGCAAAAGGGTGAAATATAGGCTATATAGCGTACCATGATGTAATATCAAACAAGAGTACAGTTATTTATGTTTATTTACGAGTAATTTAAAAAACATCTTTGGTAATCAATTCAAAAATACTTTAGTCATTAATTCAAAAATACCTTTTGCCATTAATTCAAAAAGTATCTTTGGTCATGAATTCAAACATCTTTCTATCCAGGCGGCAACCTGATAGACCTGCAATCAGTCCAAACTTTTAACTAATGAGTTTGTGCATCAATACTCTTTTCATAACGTTTGATTAAGCCAATGCCAAATTGCAACAACCCTTTGAATCTAGAAATTACTTGCCGATGGGAAAACAACCTGAAATACAGACTGAAGACTGGTCTGTTTATAGAGTAAATGCAGTGGTGCATATTACTCCCCCTCTAAACTAATCAGGTGTTTCTATAAACGCCAACCAAGTAAAAGTGATCAAACATGTTTCTAAGTTTGTCAAAAGGTTGAAATCTTATGATTAGAACTACTAGAATCAATAGAATACTTTTGCTCTAAACAACCTTCCAAGTTTCCCGCCAATTCTGTAATCCCCTCAAGGAGCAGATTATGAACATTCAAGATGACAACCTAAATATTTAACATAAACATTAGTTAGGTTTACTTAAGTGGCTGAACAGCCTTTAAATGGCTGGAATGCCATTGAAAAGCCATAGGCATACCCTGTAGACAAGCATTCCTCCAACATTCCATACAACAAACCACCTTTGAAGGTACATAGTATACATATA
Organism: Julus scanicus; assembly: GCA_034698625.1. Lineage (NCBI taxonomy): Eukaryota > Metazoa > Arthropoda > Diplopoda > Julida > Julidae > Julus > Julus scanicus. The sequence continues at coordinate 2,194 of JAQGBW010000355.1, read as the reverse complement.
CATAAACGCTGCCAAAAACTACAAACAATACATAGTAGATTTTGAACTTTTTGTAATTAATTCGAAATTCTGGATCATGACGTCTGGAAGCCTTTTAAGCCAGTAATGCATCAACAGAGCAGTCCCTCACCAGATTTGATTTTCACTGAGCACTGAGTCTGGTACAATTCCAAGAAAATGCTTTTGTAGACTGACTCACTGATCACAAACTTCACAATGTGATGAAATGTGAGTTTTTAGTTAATGCACTCACCAACTATGACTAATAGCCAGGGGTATTTTTCGCAATTTTCTTAAACCCATTCCATGTTATGTCACGATGAGAAATTCTTGAATTCATCATCAATTTGTGAATTTGTATACCTAGCAAAAACCCATGCTTTTGGACATCGATAAGGCGCGGCTCCAAAATTAGTCAACAGCCATCTGGAACACTTCACGTCGATATATCATATTCCAAAGTCATATTTGTAGAGTCTAGAGCTAACAACAGACGAGAAAGAATGTTTCTATCTAGACAAGAAATTTGTCACTAAAATATCACAATGTTGTATGGCGAGGGTGTTTCGAAGACCATAAAAGTCGCAACCAAATTTGACCGTCACCGTGCTCATTTCAATTACCTCTTGGTTAGGAAACCCATTTCTGGAAAACAAACACTGCACATTTAAGGGTTTTCCCCTCCCATTGCAGAAGAAGATGTAACTGAATTAGTGCAAGACTAGAAAAGCAGCATTGAGGCAAAATTCCCGCTTAGACAGACGAACATTTTTCTTACCTAATTTAATTAACTGGGAAATTCCATTTGTTTGCCAGTGAAACGCCCTTCAGAGGGATCCCTCTTTTGAAAAATCGATGGCAGCCAGAGAAGTAACAAAAACGAGATGAAGATAAAATCCCACGAAATTAAATTCCAAGAACGCTATGTAAATAAATGGCCAAAACCGTGGCACCAATTTGTGGCGTCGTCGAACTTATATTTCAAATGCAAACTTCCAAATTAGAGATCCTGTAGCACAAGGTCTCAAGGTCCAACTAACGGAGCTCACAGCTAGTAAAGCTTTTCTCTCTTACCAAAACACCAACTTTGAATTTGAAAAGGCGATTTACTACAACCAACAGAGTTTGTAGTTGTGTCGTCAGTGTTAGATTTACAAGCCCTTAAAGAAAGACGGAGTAGTAAGGAGGGGCTAGAGGAAGAAGACCGAAATAAATGACAAGGCCTATGGCATTTGCCCACTAAAGCCCTGCTTAAACAAAATACCGCAAGACTACTCCTCCTTATGCTTAAGTGGAAAAGGGTGGGTAAGGGTCTAGGGATAAAAAATAAATTGGAAGAAAAAAAACAGGAAGGAAAAAACCCTGTAAAAAGTTGCATATGGGTGCAGAGGAAGGTGGGGACAATTTTGAAACAGATAACTAATCGTCAAAAAATCAAAAAAGACTTGCAAACCAGTTTGGTCTCCATATTGAGAGGAATGTATAGGACGACATCTTCCAACCAAAATTGTATCACCCTAACAGAAAGTTTCGCATTTTTGTCGCTTTATCTGATTGGAAAACTGTGTCAACATTTGTCTTTTCCATTGGGATTTTATTGCTTTCCAGTAGAAAATATTTGACCGTGTTATATTTAGAACTACAACTTTCCAAATTAAATGAAACACAGCCAACCAAAAAAAGTGGAAAGTTTCCTGGAAGCGAAACGAATCTTTGAAAGTACAGTATTCAAAAAAATCAAAATCGTTGATTATATAGTAAGTTTTCACTTGCAATAACATTAGTTGCCATCAGGTGACACTACAGTGAATTCCGAATGGGACTACACTTCTTTGACCACAATGGAACTGCTAACCAGGTAACTAAACATAAAGCAGACCTCTGAATAAAACTTCCAAGCTTGTTTTTCGCAGCATTTGAAATTTTTCCTTAGATCTGGACAGCCTCTTGAGCGATCGCCAGGAAACATCGAAATGTGTCAGAAAATGGCACTTTTTCGATACATGTTTCACAAACACTTCTGGCCACACCAAAGTAGCATGTGTATGTTTCATGTGAAAGAATAAAAGTGTACGTGTTTCAAAATTAGACTCAAAAATATCCTAAACTGTTGATATTACAGTGGTTCCTCCGAAAAGCGGACAGTCACGGGACCACAAGTTTTGCCCGTTATTCGGAGGTGTCCCCTATTGGG
>JAQGBW010000354.1:0-45570 GCA_034698625.1 Julus scanicus | reverse complement strand
TGCAATCTATGTCAGAATTAAGCCAACATAGAAATGTGTAGGGTGTTGCCGTGACATAGCGTGACATAGAAGAACATGGGCGACATAACGTAAACATAACGTTCAAATGTGCAGGAGCCTTAAGTCTGGTTGAATCAGTCCACTGAAATGTACATCAGAATTACAGACATGTAATATTTGGTAAATAACAAAACTGTGATTAGTATAATCATATATCGATGAATTTCTAATTCGACATTGCGAGAATAAAATACCCTAGTTTGATCTTACTATTCTTATCATAGAATTCATTTAAACTGGTTACAAACTTAACACGAGTTAACATAGTTGGTATAAAATCCGAAGCACCTACACCACTTGAGATAAAAAAAATAATAACGCGTCAATTACAGACAGGATAATGCAACAATTGCTTTAAGCCCTTAAAAATTGATGATAGCAATGTTCTTTTTTAGATAATTGTTTTCTGTTTTAATTGCAAGGTGGATACGAGCATTTATTTTTTATATTGCATGCTAAAAAGTGAAGAAGCATAAGCCAAGATGCATTTACGCTAATTTAACAGATTCGTTTTAATTTGAGAGCTACTTTGAACATGAAGTATGAAATCCCTAAGGGAGAATATGCTTGGAATAGTGAATGCCAACCTAACCCAATCTAAGCAAGATGACGATGCCCTAGATATTAAAATAAAATGCAAATTTCAAAACTTATCACGATCGAGATTATCATATTAATTACGCTAATGTGTCTTCTCATCTCCTCAATGAGTGTTGATTGGCGTACATGCACCGAATCTCTTGAACTAAGCAGTACTTGCAGGATGCCATTGTCAGAAAGAATTTGCATTTTTATAGAAGTAGCGCAGGCACTTCTTTTGAACGACAATATAAGGGTGCTTACAAATAAACTTTGATGATATGATCAACCTACAGCACATCCAATTTAAAGAAAAATTGAAATGCAAATTTCTACTATGGAAAAATTGAGAGCAAAAAAAACCGTATTTTTTGAGGTCAGTTTTGAGGTTTGCTAATTCTAAAAACTATCTTTTATATACAGGGTTGACCAGAATTCCTTGCCACCCCACTTTCTTTCTTAAATCGCATAGTTATGAAAATTCTGTTAATGCATTGTTAAATTTTAACTACGACCATTTGTTGACGGAAATCCAAATAATTACTTTGGATCCATAACACTTAGGACAAAATGTCAAACTAGGAAAAGGAAGAATATGGGCTGTTGGTATGAAATTACCTGTTTTTGTCTTCATTGGCAATTATTCAAATTGTTACTATGTTTTTAAGAACTGAGGGAAATGTCAAACGCTGCAGCACAGTGCTTCACTGCAATGACATGATCTACAATTACATGTATTGTGTGATTGGGGAATTCAAACATTTTATACACTGATTCATATTAATGTTGCAATTAAATTGTGCAATATCATTTGGAGGACACAGCATATATAACACGTACTGCACTAAAACGAATTGTACGCATATAACACCTTTATTTGGGTTTTGAAAAACTATTTCATACTCTGAAACACCTTAAAAAATGTAAACACCTTTAACTGGGCTTCCAAAAACCCTAGGTTGTTTCATAACACCTTTTGTTCACAATATTTCTTTGAGTGCACTATGCTGCAGCGCCATTTGGCGTTCCCCTCGATTAGTTCATAAAAACATTGCAAAACTTTAAATAATTGCCAATGAAGTCGAAAACAGTTGATTTCATTCAAACATACCATTCTCTTCCATTTCCATAATTTGATATTTTGTCCCAAGTTATTATTTAGATTTCTGTCAAACAAATGGCCCTAGTTAAAATCTAACAACAGTGGCTAGAGCACACATGACTTCCAGTTTAACCCGATTACAATAATTTTCGTAATTATAACATTTTTTTAAAAAGGTGTGGTGGCTAGGAATAATGGTCCACCATTTATAAAAATAACGAACAAACACATTGAGAAACGTACTTAAAATGAAATATTGGTCAAACATGCACAAATGGCAAAACATGTGTTATTTCTAAAACTTGTGCGTAATGCTGGTTATCAAAAATAGTTTCAATATCTGCTTTTTGTTAAATATAACTTCTGTCATGTGTCCAGAAACCATACACACACAAAATGTTTGCAGCTATTATGTACACACTATTTATCGTAAATAGCCTATAATTTGCAATCCTTCAATGTTGAATGAGATAACGTGTTCAAGGCATAGTAATCAATCATGGACTGTAGGTAAACACTGATACAACGCACGGCAATAACTTGCCCTTCACTGCAGATTGGCCTTTTCAATTTTTAATCTTGAAATGGCCAGGGATTGCTGTAAATAAATTAGCAGTGTTGGGCAACATGAGTCTCAATTTCTAAGATAACGTACATTTATCATCCGTTATGACGAACCACACACGCTCAAAATAAACGCCAAACGAGTGTAAAGGGTAAGTTCTTATTTAAAATGCACAAGTGCGGTATCTAAAAAGTGCTTTACAATCATTTTTTCCCCAGTAATTTCGTTTCCCATTTCATAAAAGTTTATTCTGCGCTTAATTCTTAAACTTTAAAACAAAAAAAATGTCAACTACATATCACTGTAATGTGTCTGGCTATATGCTGTCAGTTAAGTTACCAGACTCTAGCGTTCAGCGTTGAAATTCCTTTTTTTTCTTTTTATATTTCATGACATTTTTACAAAATCTCATAAATAAAAAGGATTTTCTCTTCATTTCACTATATAGAATCAGGTTTGGGTTTTGCTATTATTTTAATACTGTGAATTCAAACAGATGGTACCTATTTTACCAGATTAAGACAGTTTAATAAAATGTCTGAGAAAATATTTTAAAAATACTGTGCAATAATATTAAATAAAGCACTTAAAAAATTCCCAACAAAGATGTCACTGGAATCTTTCCACCAGGCTTTTTTTCCCCATAACACACGTGCACAAGTTAAATCGGGTAATCTTTGGAAAATATATTATTACATGTACACTGCACATAAATACTAAACTATTGTATCGTATACATAGAGGTATTTTTTCATGATCATTTTAAATGAACGTCTTGACTCGCAGAGGGCGCCATCAGCGTTTCGCACCACGTGTGAAGGCCTCCATTAGGGTGATGAAAGGTAAATGTCTAAAGTCATGCATTAGTCTATTGATTCTTCAATTTCATTAAATAGAGGGCGTGGTTAAATTATGTCGCGAGAACTTCGAGTTATTAACAGATTATAAATGGCTACTGAATAAAGTGTGATTTCAACTTCACCTGCTTAATCATCGTATAAATGCAATTTGCATAATTTAGTGAGATGGGGAAATTATGGAAAACCAACGAGTTATTCGTGCGGGATTTCGCATGATTACTGGTATATTTTCCTTCGTGTAATGAGTGTTTTAATCCCCCTTCATAAATATACTGACATGTGTTTGTATTTGCACAAGTTAGGTCTATTAATTTGGATTTAAAGTGTAGAGGCAGGTGTTGCTAGGATCTGAAAGCGAAGCACGCCTTTTTTCTATTCAAAAACAAACGTGTAATTGATCAATATTTAAATGCCCTTGCATTGCATGCAAACAAAATTTACCTGACCCTTAATAACTACCTGCCAGTCTATGTCTATGCCTGCCATGCAGGCTGCAATATCATGACACGTTGCAGAGAAATAAATATATGCAACATTGTTGTCAACAACGTGTGTATACGCACTCAAGGTTTCAGACATCATACTTATACTTGGTAATCATAATTAATAATGAATACATGTGCTTAATTATTCATAGCTAGTGTTTCCTTAATGGTAAAAGTGTCAATAGATAAATGATAATAAATTACATAACCATATAATTTCGTCAGAATTTTGAATCGATACTAAGATAAGCACTTATTTTGAATAATATGCATTTCATATTTTGAGCAGACTAGCTATAGTTAAATTAAGAAAGCGGAAGTGCACTTAACGTAACCATAGCCATGGATAGAATTTCCGGACATAAGTTTGCCATGTACAATACCATTATTTTACACTTGTGCACAAAAATCCTATTTTTAATATAGTATTAATTGTGCATTAACACAAAACCGCTTAAAATTATGGTAATTAAATTTAATTTAGAACTAAATCTAATGTATCCTATGGGCAGTGATCTTAAATTTAAAACTACTCTAATCAAGATTTTTACATTTTTCAAAGAGAATTAAATCGAAATTATGTTAAAGCACAGTTTTCTCAATTTGATAACATGTTCTCTCATAAGCACCCTAGATCCAAAACTAGTATAAAAATAAAATTAAGGAATTAATATTAAAGTAGCAAAGAACTTTCTACTGATTTAGGAGTCGACATGTGTTAAAGATTTAGCAAGCGGCGTGGTTGATCAGATTCTCAAAGCCAGGACATTCCTGGTTCGGCCATGCAATGTATATGGTAGCAGGATTCCGATTTTAAACCTCAACACAGATTCTGTAGTTGGTGCCGGCAAGAAATACAGAAAATAAAACCCCAGGTCCTACGTGCAATTTCGGTGACATTCTACACACAGCGACTGCTATTTTTCGTAAACAACATTAATATACCACGGTTAAATTTATAAACCAGTCCATACAGTCGTAGCACAATAAAACCGTAGGAATTCTGCGGAAATGTGGTGAAAAGATGAGCAATCCGCCTATATGATATTAAGCATATATTAAATTCTTATCGACGAAAAACGACGGGAGGCGTATTTGTTGTTGGATGAAATAAATTTAAGAGCATATGAGGACGGGTACACCGAGCGTGAAATAGCGCTATATTTAGAGTTGCCATGTGCCTGGGTTTTGCACAAAAACATATATAAAAAATAACCTAACCAAATTACCAAACCAGATAGACGCAGAAAAAAAGTGCATTTGCGAAGAACAAGAATAGGAAAAAGCACGGAATTATCACGTCAGGCTCGTTATACGCTCGCGTGGACAAATTTCCTCCAAGTTCACCTGGAAATGTTCTCAGCGACGGTAACAATTGGGTGGAAAAGTAGGCATTAACGGGCGTGGGTAGAAAAAAGGTAAAAAGCATGTAATTTGCAGGTGGAGAAATTGTCGTGTAAACACGGCAACGTTCAGCCAGGCTTCATAAATAAATGCATGTCATGAATAAGTTTCCAAATACGCTGCCTACTTCGCCATCGATTTCTATTGCATATTAAACGCTACTTAATCCATTGGCGCCCATTTCGTTCCACGAGAATCCACGAGAACACTGCGTGTCTCAAAACCTAAAATGGATTCCACTAATTTGTCTAATCCTTAAAGCTTATTTTTAGCTTATGTTCGCACACATAATGGGTTCGTTTGCCGATGCGGCATATTAATAATTCGTGAAGCCGAATGATCAGATGTTATTTCCGCGATGAGCATTAATTGTAAACTGGCGACCACCATCCATTAGTAAAGTACATTTTAATGAGCTATTCTCATCGTTAAAACGGCACGGTGAAAGCGTTGAGAAGAACGTGGAAATAAATCTTCATCTAATCTGTCATTGAATGCCTTGCTGTTGTCATACGCACTAGGATGAATACAAACGGGCCTCTTTTCTGTGGTATTCTACAAGATTAGCACAGACTGCCATTGTCACGTTTTACACTTGTGGTGTGTTGGGAACCATATACTTAAGCAAAAGCAAAACAAAACCCTTCAATCACGCTAATACGAGTGAATGGGACACATATCTACAAACTTAAATTTATCAATCTAGCTAAAAGCATGGAAATAGTCGATACAATGGGCGTATTTAATCCGTGATTATATGATGCTAACAAAACAAGACTTGTTTGGATTTTTGGCTAGAATACAAGCTTTTTCGAAGAAACTTTCTAGATTCAGTATTTTAACTGTATAACACAAGCACACTGCAGAACAAAGACAAGTTTTGTTCCTTTAAAGAAAACATACTGCTATCTTCATATTATTACCAATTTCCAGTAAAGCATGCAGTATACTATATATCCAGCTGCAGCAGAAAAGCATAAAACTGCAAATTGCTTATTAAACCCGGTTTATTTTTCGTATAGCATAAGACCTTCGCAAGTCACCCTTTGTTGCATTATATAATGGTGATATAAACTTAACACGACGAATTTCTAATTTTACATCTCAATTCACTTTTCGAAGTATACTGTATGCGAGAAAGATATTAAGTCTTCCTTCTTATGAAGCCTGTGATAGGAAAAAAAAAATAGTAAAGCCTTATTGCTTCTTAATTAAATTTCCCTGCATGATACAATTTTCTCTTGTAGGATTAATTACCTCAAAGCACTATCTTCCAAGAATTAGGTGAACCAAAAGCATAGTTTAGAAGAAGAAAAAAATGAGCATGCATCGGGCTTGTTTTCACCTTAAAAAAGCGCGGCATGATTAATCAATAACAAGATGGCGGACAGCAAGTATAGGATATGTGCAATAATGTCCAAACAAAGAAATGTTGCTGAAGATAACTTTGTTATCGCCTACTACTGAGAAATAGAGCACGAGTGGATAGCAATTGCAAAAAGTTCGAGTTGGAAGACGACTAAAGATAGTTTTTTTGCACATATAGGATGAAATACTGCATGTATCTAGAAAACTGAAACCATAAATAATATTGTGACTTGCTAACATACATATATAACAGGGTGAATGTTTGGTATAAGTATATCCTGTACAAGTTATGAGCAAATCGTTGTTGTACAATATATGTATACTGCCCAAACCACAAATTGATGTAAAACAGCAAACATATATGGTGTTGCATGACACGCTCATATTAAATGTAAATAATTTAAAAACATATCTATAGCAAGAAATACTTGAATGAAATGCATTTAAATATCTTGAAAAATTTGCTAATTGAAGGCTGCAACACAAAATAAGAGTGTAATCAAGTCACAAAAAAGTAAGGAATATGCAATTCGGGTTATGGTTTGTATTTTGAGTTTTCTAAAAAAGTAACTAAAAAAAGTGCATAATTTTTAAAAGAATCATAGCTGCTGTATTAAACCTCGACAAAGCACCGTAGGAAGTGAGTCGAAATAATTGAGTTTAAAATGTACAGTATTAGCGAAAACGTAAAATTACGCTATATGGCTTTAGTTGGCAGCAAGCAGATTTCAACAATCTAACTTCATTCGGAATTACTCTTGAAGGTATTAGTAGATTAATTCGCCGAATTTAATTACAAGACTATTCCTTCATCATAGTCTCACATTAACATTTTGCTAAGTCAGCAACCATTACACTATGAATTTCTGAGTGTTTAAATAGCACCAAATCTGAATCCACCAGAGGGCCGAACGAGGGGATCTCAACTTGATTATGCATATTCATGCCCAGACGTTATGGGCAGAACTACAATGCACGTCATACTTAAATACTTAATTTAGATAAATGAGACAAGTAATTATAATTTATTTCGCATAATGCGTAGAGGCTTACGAATCTAAACCGTGCTAATTCGAGTGAAATATCCGCCCAATTAGACCATATAAAAATGGTCGCCTTCGCAAACATCATTTAAATACTGCATGTGTCATTGTTCAATTAAATTATGAGGGTAAAATGCCATGATTAAAACTATTACAATTTCAACGAATTCTGAAAACATTCACAGAATTTATCTTATTAATTGAACAATGCAACTTTAGGACTATTACTCGCGTGTTTTTTTTTTTTTTTGCACAACACAATGTTGGATAAACTAAAATTCCAAAATGTATGCTTTGTAAAGGTGCGTGTCCAAGTGAGATAAACTCAAGTTATCCACAAATTTTCCCAAACTTAGCTTTAAAAAATAAAAAACCATAAATATAAGCATCTATACAGCTGCTCCAGAGCTATCAGTGACAGCTCTCGAACATAGACGTGCATTTTTGCACGTGCTACATTGAGAACTGCTAGATAGAGAGAAACTCTCGAGATGCTTTCTAATTCCAGGCAATTCTTCACCAACCATCTTTCTTTATTAATGTTGCTAATTACAAACTGAGATTTTTTTAAACCGATTCTCACTATAGTTATTACCTGCAAAACTGATGACATTTGGCGAGAAAATATACACAAGGAATTCGATTAATAGGCCTGCAATCTCGAAAACTACACACTTGTCCAATGAAATAACTTTTCAAGAAGAATGTCTTAGCTGCCAGTTCAAACAATATATCTTTTTTTAGGGTTACCGAGTCGCGATCAAACACAAACGAATTTCGATTGATGATTTGTTGGGAATGTATTTAAAATACAACGCCCGGCATTTTTATCTGTTTTTTTTTTCTCCTTATCGTTGCAACGGTCAGGCAGTACATAAAACATACAACAACAGCAAAGCGTGCATATATCATAGCAGACTTTTTTCGCCATCCCTAGGCAGACAACACTCACCTTATATACCTTGCCTTGAAGGACCTACAAGTCGTGCTCTCTGACTTTAAGTGAAAACAATCGAAATGCAATCCGGCACGCGTACCCAGGCGTTTTTGATAAATAGGTTGACTGAGCGTTAGGAAAAAGGAATGAAATGGCGTACGAGGCGCCAACGTAGATTAGATTTAATCATGCAAAAAATAGCGGCATCAACAGCTAGCTTCTTGTGTTCCTTGATAAATAGGAAACCACTTGACAGACGCTCCATCCCAAGATTATTTCTCTTTGTAGATGCCAAATGCGAGTGGAGTTGGAGAATAGAGAGGCCACTGGCGTGTAACATAACGGCCATTATGAACTTTTTTGTAATATTTTACACAGATCGTTGCAAATGTGTTTTTTCTCGCTTACAAAATCGACGGCGAATCGTAACATGGCAATAAAAGCAATGGGATCCATGCAAGATGCTGTGTGTTAAATCTGGCTGAATTTGGAGCAACCTATTATTATTAGAACCAGTTGAAGATTTCAAGGTTGGTCAGCAACTGTGATGGAAACGTAACCAATACATATCTTGGTGACATTGACTTTGTCATATTACAACACTGGCATATGAAAGTTAATCAGGTTAACAACTTGTTCAATGAAATGTCCTTAAAGCGTGATACACGCGTTTATACTTTGCATGATCAGGATAGACTACACAAAAAAGCTATGTAGTTTAAGCGTTGTAAGATAATTAATCAAATAAATATATTACCTGATCTCTGACAACAGGAGGTTAAACTTGTTTAAGTTTTCAAGCACTATACTCCCGATTAAGCAGAACAGCATTTGTAAAAAGAGTCTACTATTTTCTAGAGAAAAACGTGTTTTGGCATTTTCATATAGAATTTTTCTAATGGAAATTCACAGACGTGGACAAGAAATTCCAGCATAAACTGATGTTACACAAGAATTTCAAGAAAAAAACTTGACTTTTCAGAGGTGATAAAAACTGAAGCACATTTCCTGATTTTCCCATTTTTAAAGGCCACTGAACACCCTGATATAGAAAGCTCAAACGATACCTCTCAGAGGTATAATCCATAAAAATATTAATCATTGTTAGTTAATCATGTGACAAATATATATTTTACATTCTCAACGATGCATATCTTATGAAACCATGAAAGTAATTGATAATTAATTACAACTACAGCCAGTTCAGTCAGTACACGTGTTACAACATATACTGTGTTTAATTCATAAAATAGAGGAATACATTAACATACAATTCCAAAAGAAATTCTTAACACTATCATATCAATGATTGCCATCAACATGATTACTGACTTAAAACCATCGGATTTTAATGCCAGCTAACAAAATGACCAAGCTCATGATGAAATAGTCTGGCAATCTGAGCAAAACCTAGGACAAGATTCCAAATAACATGAATGAGCCTGGTAACCAATCTTATTTTCTGATCATTGCAATACCGAATTCTATTTTCAAAGTCTATGCACCCGTTATATAGTGAATGGATACGAATGAGTGTGGTACACACAACTATCAACAGCGCAATATCCAACATGTTCATGACTAAATCCACGCTCAGAATGTGGCCATAATCACTTTTCAAACCACGAAATCACCGTCCATGGCCGATATTTATGACTGCAAGCCTGCACCGAGGATCTTCGGTCCATTAGGATGTTTCACATAGACCGATATTTATTTAGTATAATAATGGCAGACACATCACGAGATATCACAGCCTGCCCCCAGATCGCTGCATAATTCGTGTTTTCTCATTCAATTGCAGTTTACAAACGAAAATCACTTTCTGGAACATCCCTTTATCTATTTATGGCGCTATCGGATTTGTGGTCGTCATCGAAAATATAATGTAAATGGCATACAAGCTCTATCTTGACCCGAATTTTTCATCCATTGAAAAATATTGGTCCCTCTTATATGCCTGGTAATAAACCATTCATGTGAGAAACCACTGCTCCGATATTCAATTTGGTGTGCTTCTATACACGTATGCCATTACACGGGATGCACAGTCCGTTTACAATGGCGGTCGCCGGATCCAGGGCCTAAACAGGCCAACCTTTTTTTCAAAAATTCCTATACAAGCTCGAGGACAATGAGTTAGGGTCACCTGTGTTATCCCCGCTTCAAAACACTGGACAAAAACGAAGAAAAAAAGGACTGATAGTCTCAACACCTTGTAGGCTTGCTGCATAATGACACTTGAATGCAAGAAGCAGGCATTGGCAAACCAGCTTTGGGCATAGGCACATCCATAAAAAATGGACGACAAAAAAAACAAAACAGTAGCACATAAGATTCACGCACAGTATGCTAGACCACATTCATACAAATGGGTTCATTTTAAGGATGAACTAGGAATAACAAGTGAAAGGAGCTTTAGGACGAGATCATGAATGCAGGATTTTTTTTGCATGCACGTGCACAGGTTAGACCTATTATAGATGTACATCGAAGAAAAACTAAACTTTAGTAACCCGATATAAAAAAGCATATGTGAGAGAGGATAAAATGTTGAATAATGGGGTGTTAATATTCATCAAGGGGCAGGAATTTATTAAAGTGTGTGAAAACTACTGTAGAGAATGAAAATGATGGTGTTTCCTTCAAGTTTCCTATGATGTATACTGCATCTTGAGGTAAACTATGACAGTAACGGAAATATTAAATCTCTACAAAAGCGTAAATCTGTGCGGTAGTTCTCGACTATTATACAAAACAGAATTTTCATCTTTATATAAATGGAATTATTATAGTAAGTAACTCGCACATGGTTATTGCATGAAGTACAGTATATAGCTCCTCTTAACTAGTCTTCTCTTATCCAGCTTACTTATCTGAGATGTAGATAAATCAAATTGCCTTTGCACTTCTTTTATTTTTGAAGTTATGAAATGAAAATACTTTAGTACATACAATAAAAATTGCACTGATGCCCAATTCTGCAGTACATTTAGCAACACGAATCAGTGAAGCCATAGGACACGTTTTACAAAAATCATTTTAAATAAACAAGGATTAATTTTGTAATTAATAACTAATCAATAGTATATAAACAACAATAAAAAGATGTTACTAAGTGCATTTTAGTATTATTATTTTTGTTATATTAACACCGGATTAACCGGCTCCTTTTTCATGACTGACCAACAATCCCTGTCCCAACCAGTACGGATAAGAGGCGTTGTATACTGTATCACTTAATTTCCACCTTATGTCCATGTATTCAATGTAAATTTCAGTTATGTTGTAGTAGCACTTCTACTTCAACGGCCCTTAGAAATGCATCTTTAAAAGTACAGGTTGTGATATTTTCTTGCTCAACCAAGAATCCACTTTTAAAAATGCATATATGCTTTCATGTCTTCATGCCTGAAGGGCTCTTGGACTATTACAGTAAACCTGCGTCACGAATTTGACCGAGTTTATGGAAACCTGCTTCGTACTACTGCAGTTTTCTAAATTATAATCAATATTTTTTCCTATAATCTCCCAAAGTGCATATGCACTCATTTCAAGGCATTAGTAGGCGTAGCAACGATGGTATAGGTGGTGTAATCTGTTGAAGTATCTGGCCAGATCATCGGTTTAAAACTGGATTAAATTAACCTCCACCATTAAGGAAACGCTAATTTAATGATTTCGCGTTATCTAGAGGTGCTTAGGGTGTTGTAATTAAAAAACTATAATCCATACTTTAAGCACACATCTTCATATTTTGTTCGCCGCGCTTCTAGTCCAAGTATTATGCTGAAATTTAATTAGTAATTAGCACTATATGCATAAATTTGCTCCAAGATATCCATTACAACGATTAGCTTTTTTAGGTATTAGCTGGAACTTATGTAGATTAAGCTCGGCCTGCATCTTCAATAAACTCGTTACATTTTTTTTAATACGATATAGAAAAAACCGCTTAATTTAAACGCCATAAATTCACATGAATTTTGCATGATACAAATAATCGTTAATTTTTTATGCAGGCTGCTGTTGCGCAGGTGAGTACCAGCAAGCAAAAAATAAACAACCACGAAAAGTGCAATCTCATAGACATTAACAAGGAGCATGTATACTGCAACTTATTAACATCGTATACCATTATCAATACATATTATACCCCACAGGCTGACTCTGCATATATGCGTATACATGCCATTGAAATGCCATGATCTTAACATTACATGTTATTCAACTTAACTTTTACCATTAGCCCAAAATTTCATTTCTTATAACTTTTTTTGCAAAACAGACAAAGAGTTTATGATATTGCAGGACTTTTTTATTATTAATTCTAGTAATACGTTAGCTTAGCTCTCTGAGGATAGCATCCATTCGCATTGTACGATATATTCTAAGGTAAAAATCTATTGAAACGGTTAGGCTTAAATTGAAAGCATTCTTGGCATCATTGTCAATTTCGTAGCGAGCTATGCAGGATTTTATTAAAGCACGTCTAGTGTTTACCACTACTTTCAAGGAGATGACAATTTTCCTTAAAAATATTCCCATTAAACTGCTCGAGCTTTTCTTGTGTAGCAACAATTCCTCAACCTGAAACCAGACTAAAATATCTAAAGCGATAAAATCAATTTAAAGGAAAATCCATGGATTAGATAGAGAAGTAAGCCAAATGAAAATAAAAGTGCAGCACACAATGGGCCGAGAATGCAGGAGCAATGCACAAAGAACGCCACGTAACAATGAGTTTTCGGTGAGATGGGGATGAATATTCACTTTCAAATTATATTAATGGAATTCAATTTAAAATTTATTATTCGCCAATAGCATCCCTGTGAAGTATTAAAAAAAGTCATGGCAAAGGAAGTAAGCATTTAAATAGGGGAGACAAACTTATGTTACATCACGCTTTGAATTGTCTTGGATGAATTACAGCCGTCTTTTTACTCAAGGGTCACACGTTTTTTATCCTCGTGTCTCGAACTTATAATCAACTTTCATTTAACTGGTAAACTCAACAAAGCCAGGAATGTGAAAAAAGTAATTGATAGAATATTATGATAGACTTGATGTAATATAAAATTATGGTTTGTTTGTCATAGAGAAAAGGAAACAAGGCCACAAGAACAGAAAACATGAATTGCCAGAATAAACGAAGCACTTGAGCACCCCCTTGTGGCGTATGAACTTTCAGCACTGAATTTTCAACATGGCCTCTCCCGTTCACGCCTTAACATGCAATATGATTTTATATTTAATTGCGAGAGTGCAATTTTGGAATGTGATGCTAAAACTCACATACCACTTAGAAGTGCTAAAAACGTTAATTAACGTTTTTTTAAACATATATAAACCATTTTATTTTTCAACAACTACAACTATAAATTAAAATGCAATGAGGATTATAAGAAAGAAGAAAATTATATGACAATTTACTTGAAACACCGTTAAACCTAATTGATGACTAAGTGCATATGCATTGTGGGGCTTAGCCCACCTGGAAATTGGTATTATAGTTGTTGGATAATTTATAATTTGTATAATTTTAGTAATTCATAATAGATATGAAGAGAGGAAGGATAACGGTCGCAGCCAATTTTTAGAGGAACTATCATGGCATTTGACTGGAAACAACTGTGGAAAACCGCGAAAGCCAGTCATGGTAGCCACCCCGAGAATTAAACCCAGGTCACCCTAATAAAAGGCCGATAGCGTTACCATTACCCCACCTAGGGGTCATTCAAAAACGACGTCCTAAAGAGGGGGTTGGGGGAGTCTGCTGTCATGTGGACACTATGTGGACAGGGGGAGTGGAAAATCCATTATGGCCGTCCACTAATGATGGTATTTTTCAGTTTTTGAATTTTCTGTTTAATTAAGTTTTAAAGTTAATTACAAGGAGAAATTGACACCGGAAGAAATGTTTCCTCCGTCCCAAATGTACTTGAATTTTAAAATCTCGGGAAAGTCGGGAATTATGCCTATACTTTGTGTTTAACACCAATTTACTGCTATAATTTACCTTCGAAGTCAAGAAACTTCCGTTAATAAAAAAAACGCTGGAAAAATGACGTGGAATTGGCAGTGAGGCGAATGCGTGGAAATTTATAGGATGTCTAGTAGTACTTGTATGTTACAACAAATTTTCTGGACACCCTACTTTTTGAAAAAAAACAACTTAAGGACGTCCATGAGGGAGAGAGGGGCTGAAACGGATATAATGTGGACAGGGGTTAGGGGGCCAGTACGAAATGACCCCTTAGCTCGGTTCAAATGAACAACGATTATACACCACACCAGTAATTTTAATTTGAATATTTGCGGTCACAGGCCCAGAGTACGAATTTAATGCAGTCAAAATAGTTCCTCAGTAAGGTTTCATCAAGCGAACATGCATGAATTTGTGAACGATCCTCGTCATTTGATTTTCACCGATTAATCAATACTCTTGATGGCAGTTTCAGATAACCGGGTGCAGTCACACTTGTTCCATGCAAAACGCCGTTATCTAGATGGTTATGCCCTCGTTTCGCTGTCATTTTAAACTGCGGAAGCTGATCATCATATCTAAATGCACCAAAGTGCAGCATATATAGGGGTGATAATAAAATCAATTGATCTAACTGATAAAGGGCCAATATAGGGCCAACAGTTGGAACTAATCTGCATGAAAAGCTCTGGATCGCGTAAAGCTTATACATAGCTGGTTTTCTCGCGAAAATCTCAGCAAATGTGAGCCTTTAGAAAACTGCATTAGCATCAGCATTGCTAAGCAATTCAACACATCGTTTTAACGAAGACTTATCGTGGAAGACAAAGACTTCAATTTATGCTAATGCGATATTATTGATTCCATTATTACCATATACATAGCAAACTAATCGAAGTTGAAAATATACTTGAACCGATTAGTAAACCTTCCTCAGAAAATAATACAAACATCCATATATTTTATAACGTTGTGCTAAGATGACAAATCCCAGATATCCTGTGTCTACATATGTCTAATATTGATTAGTAACACATGGTCTATATTGTTTATGTTCATTTGCACGATGTTAGGGCAATAGACCTTACATGTGTGCCTGTGAATACAAACAAAACCTTGAGATTTTGGAAACCTAGACTCTTTTCGATATATTATTTATAAACAGTTGCATATAGTGTACATTTCATTCCTGTTAGAAACTGGTGCAATTGGGCAATTGCAGAATTGAACTTTTTCTTTAGGCTTTGGCACAATAAATATGTCTATGTCAAGTCCACGAAGAAATGATGGCCAACAGAAAGTTTAACCTTAACATTTATGCCGCGATCAGATTTCAAACACGCAACCTGAATACATAATAAAAGCAATATAATCAAGTTAGAGATTTAAAATTGAAGTTTGTTGGTCAAGGTAAGGAAGATTGTACTCAATTTCACGTTCTTATGTGCATCGTTAACCAATTAGTTACTTTTCCTTCCCAACGTGTAAAGAACTAGTTATTTAAAGTCAAAATTCCATCATAAGAATTCTGTTTAAAACTACGATAAATCACTCACGATGACAGCTAAAAAGTACCAGGAACTATCCCATGCAGTACATCTTTTTAAAGGATGGTGAAATTATGTATCACCTTGAAAATGAAGTCTTTAAATTTTCACAAATATGCCATCTTCTAATTTACAGCAACTGCAAGCAAATCATAAACTATGTTATTTTTAAAAACGGGTCATTTATATTCTGTTGAATTCAAAATGAATTTCAGGTGAAAGTTGAATATATCTCCCTTAACTACAGTAAAGTACTTACACCATCTGGGCATATTTGATTCAAGCTTTTCATACCAAGGCCATCGAAAAAGCTGTAAGCTAGCGGAAAATGTACAAATTTAGATGTAAGGCCAAGCAAGGAATTAACTTTACGGCAAGCACGTCTTTCTTAAAGTGAAGACTTTTGGCATTAGAAGTCAAGAGTAGTCTGATTTGAAAATGATGCCGACTATCATTATAATTACAGAAATTCACATTAAACGCATTCAGTAAGGGACCATAATATTACACGGATGAATGCTAAACAGCAGCATCTCGCATGGAAATTAGCATACTGTTCTTACTCTTTCATGCTGCTTCTGCTTCATTGAGAAAATGAAGATAAAAACTAAAAGTCGACATGGATTCTTCGTATACTTTTGTATTATGCATGAAAATTATATTCTCAAAATTGGCTCCTGAGAGAATTATGATAGGAAGCCGAGCGTACGAGAAAGACTATAAATGAAAATAGGACAAAAGGTAACCCCGTAATTGAGTTTTGACTGCAGTAGTCAATATTCGTATAAAAAATTATGACATTGATGTATGTATGCATAATGGAGTGAATTCATGATGGCGAGAAATTTGACATATTGTTTCCACACAACCCGCTGGCAAATCACGTGGTGGCTACCACCACTCAATGAACAACAACTAAACAGATAAAAGGATTACAATAAGTCTCGGAAAGTCCTACCATGGTGGGCAATCCGTTGGTAGGTTGTTCATAATATAAAAAAAATGATTTAAAATCTGAAAAGTGTTACATACACAAACGAGTTCATGAATAAAAACCCGAATATGATGGACATATCTTAACTAGCACTAGACTGTACAACAAGAATTTTTGTAAGCCAGCATGGTTGTGGGGCAGGATTTTTATGATATCAAAAACCCGATCTCATTTCAAATTACTAGAGGCATAACATACATTTCTGGAATACTGTGAGTCATAAAAATCACAACTTCTTGAAAAATGCTTCGATTTAAATTAAATTTGGCACTTTACAACTATAGTGTAGGAACAAAAATCTTCTTCTGGTCATGCGACAAATTTCGATTTTTTTTTTCATTTTTCAACAAGATGCTGTGCTTGCTCACAGTGCTCGAGAAACAGTTGAACTGCTGCAACGGGAAACGCCACATGCTGTTCATTAAAACCAACCACTGGCCACTAAACAGTCCGGATTTGAATCCAGTGGACTACAAAATTTGAGAAGTTCTCCAGGAAAAGGTTTACAAATCGAAGATTAATAAATCGAAGACTTGAAACTACGAATCAAGAAAACTTGGATTGAACTCTACCAACGTATAATCGATTCGTCCATCAAAGAATGGCGTGTTAAAATTCGGGCTTGTGTAAAGCCCACCGGAGAGCATTTTAAGCATATTTTATAATTCCTTTTTGTTCCTACACTACTGTACTATGTAAGCGCCAAATTTCATTTGAATCGAAACATTTTTCAAGAAGTTGTGAATTTGTTATTGGGCTCTACTATTTTATAACTCACAGTGTAGAGATACAATTGCCAATATACATTTATACTCAAGTGCACTGACCTAAGATGTCAGTTACAGTACAATATCTCACACTTGAAAATTAAGCACCCTACGTGATTTTTACACGTGTAAACAGATTTAATCAATAAGCAATGACTACATTAATTTTTTGTTCGATTCACCGTTTATGGAGGACTCCTTTTTTGCTTCTACAAATAAATGCACTCATGCAGGTTTATGCGTTTAGTGAAGCAAGAGTATCCTACAGAGGCTTCTTCAATGCAAAACACGTACATCAACGCTACAAAGCAGGCTGACACAAGACGGCAAACCACATTCATGCACACGTGTAAAATAGTCGTGGCAAGGACGAACTCCAAGAATAGAAAAAGCGATTCAGTGAAAGAAAATGGTGCTAGAAACGAGAAAATCTGGTACACCTTAGACATAATTTAAGAGTTAGACATCTTGGGAGGGATGCACCAAAGAATGCCAGCCCACCTTAACCACAATGGGTTCATTATCATAAGCATGTTGTTGTCATTGAATAAAGCCTGACCCTCACCATTGCTTAGGTCTTCAACTGAAGACGTATACGAAGACACAAAGGTGCAGGCATGGTGTTCTTTAATTTTATTACGTATACTGCAAGAGGAATTTTATTCCAAACTAGTTGTGAAATAACCACAGAGTAAGTTATCACAGAAAATATAGCAACTAATAGTGATAAACTTACAATTTCAACATGAACATAAACAAAATGTCTCCATCATATTCATTAGACATGTCAGCATTTATGCGAGAGACTCCAGCTCCCCATGGTGGCGTACGAGCCTTTAGATATGGCATTCTAATCTGACAGCGTCTTTATTATTTCAGATAAGTTATTTTTTTGCATAAATTTAATTGTTGGAGCAAAATATGCATAATGTAGTAGATATGTTTCAGATCCAATATATACCGAATTTTTTTCTGAACTAGTCGTGAAATATCTATGGGGAAAAGAAATTGCAACAAGAAGTGATAAACATACAATTTTTACATGAAAATAAACAAAATGTCTGCGTCATATTCATTACATGTCAGGATTTAAGTGAGAGACTCGAGCGCCCCATGGTGGCGTACGAGCCTATAGATATGGCATTCTAAACTGACGTCTTTATTTCAGAGGTTGTTTTTTTTTTTGGTTGTTTTTTTGCATAAATTTATTGGCGCAAAACGTGCATAACGTATAGTACAAGTATACTTCAGGTCAAATATATACAGAATTTTAAATTATGAGACATGACATTATTTATCGTGATAATATCGCTCATGTATACAAGGCAATGGCTATAGTAGGAGAAAACTACGTTATCTCCATGTTTTCAAATGTATTTTAATACAAAGTCTTACTGCAGGCCATTACACAGTTTTGGTTTTAAAAATGAAAACAAAACTCAATAAAGCAAAAAAAAGCCATTTCCTTTTTATTTAAAAAAAGAAGTTGATGTTCACAGAAACTAAGTGTCAAAGAAAATAAGTTAAACGTGCTTAGAAAAGCATCCACTCGCAACGCTATTACATACGAAGGCGCCTTTGGTAACGACGTACATCGTCCGCGTACAAATAGGCAGACTTGGATACACATTATGGATATGATGGCTATATTAAATTTTTTCTTATGACTTCATCTTTTGCCGTGCATTTTCACGGAGAAAAAATATTGAATTAGAGCTAATCATATTTGCATTTTTTCAGCCCAGTTTAAGCAAAAACGGTTCCTACATCAAGAGAACTGCGATCATTATTCCTTTCCCATGATACAGCATCAGCCGCATCGCGTATAGCATATATACTATATTGATAGAACCGTGAGAGTATACAAGCGCATTTTATACCTCAACATTGCAGCTAAAATTGTAGGAAAGGTAAAACATGAAAGACTTTCCTCCTAAACCTGTACAATAAGCATATTTATCTTTTAACACTAAGTTCTAGATCACAGCGATTCGTTAAATAAACTAACATACCGCTAATTAGCTCACTTCATATTTCCTAGTGTCAGAATCTTTTATTTATCGAAATTTGAGGTAATTTGTAGTGATGTAATCGATGATAACATTAAATTAGGTCATTAAAGAATGCTCTAAAAAAATCACGCAATTTGTGCCAAGATGTTGTTCAAAGTTTATGCTGTTTATTGTCACATCCAAAGCACTGCATAGTTGAATTGGTTAAAACCAATTAAGGTCAATGCTAACTGAGCTGAGATAAGTATATGTTCGATAATTGCAAACACAAATTTACAAGTTAATTATTGTAATTAATTATTCCAATCCGATTAAAGCTATCATTTCATTCAGGTGAATATTAAACAAAGATACAACTAAGTTTATGTTCACTTTACAAGACATAATGACCTATAATACTAACTAAAGTAGTTAGAAAGGTAGGATAGCAAATTTTCAAGGCACAAACATTAAAATGCAAAGAGTGGCTTGTTTAAATTGAGCAATAATGTAAAAAAGCATGTACAATTTAGTGTAAAAATAGGAGTAATGCCTCTCGCATCAATGCAGTAATATGGCACATAAAGGTTTCTAAATTGTCGAGTCCAAAAGCTCATGTTATCATTTGCGGAAATTGCAGTCCAACACATATATATATATATATATACATTTTCAAACATTGAGAACATGGACCAAGTCCGTTAATCGTGCTCTACGACTCCTGTATGCAAATGCCGTTGGTTATAATGTGGTCAACAATGTCCATCGCATTAAAGTTAGGAGTTCTATAGCTTTAAAACACGCTGAACGCACACATTTATTTCTATTAAAGTAGAGCACGTGCTCCTGTTTTTGATAAGGACTTAACATTCAAGACATTGCTCTTTAAAATTCATGTGAAGCAAATCGGTATAGCTTTTTGGTACTATGCTTAATTTATATCTTGACCAGACACCTGCCAACAGTCCAAGGCACAAGCCTTGAGAAACTGCAAGAGATTCTCTCAAAGCATTGTTTGTTCCAGTCAATTTGATGTACAGTATTTCAGTATAGAAAGGATGAAGTTAAGAAGAAAAATTGGAATCATAAATTTGTTGAAGATGTTGGTTGGAAACGCCATAACAAATCAATAATTCAAAGCTGCGTTATTTTTAAACTACAGGAGGGCAACTGCAAACCTTGGAGGGCGTAAGAATTTATGGAACCAATGTGTCAATTATATATAATTCAACAGCAATTCAGCGCTACAGGGTGACTTTTATTAGCGTTCGGCTAATATAAACTAACAAATACATGCCTTAAAGTGGAATTGTTTATTAGAGTCGATTCCCAAGTGTACCGTAGTTAAGTAAATTTATTTTTTATTTCCCCAACAACTATATTGCAGGCAGCACACTTGCCAATACACATATTACCGCATGATGAGTGCTAAAAAAACTAGAAAACTAATCAGCTACCTCAGCTTAACCAGTGCAACCACTTTGTATTTATTATTTAAAGCAATGATAAACATCCTCGGTAGTCTAACTCAGTAGTATTTTTTTTTCTGGCAACTGAAGGGATACTGAAGGATACTAAAACACGACAAAGCTGTGGATAAAAACAGTACATTTTAAACCAAAGAAAGATAATTCCAACACTGAACTTCTGATATACATATGTTCTGAGCTGTTAATCGCGACTTGTTACCAAATTCTAGTCTTAAGTCTAAGTATTGAGTAGACTCCAAACCTTAACGAACAGTTGGCGAATGGGTCTCAGCATTTAATCGGCTCGTGTATGGAAACACTTTCATTAATATTTAAACATCATTCCTCACATTTGGTTTGGATGGTTTATCATGCTTAGGAGGTTGGGAAGGGTTACTGGCCCAAAGGCAGCTAAGGCTAAACAGTGCCCACACGATTATAGTGGGCAACAGGATAGAGAAATAACCAAATAAAAAACAGACAAAAATATTGAGCCAAAGTTCCAGGCCCAGTCAACATACCACAGCACAAAAGTACATAACTGGTGAAGATGTCAACAGGCAATAGTGACAGGAAAGGGACACTGACTGAAAGGGCAGGCAATATGCGGCTATAAGATAGATTAAATTGAGATAAAGAGAAAAGGGGACATGGCTAGTCTCTCCAAGGATAGCGGACACTGATGAAGGAGAGATGATTTAGTTAGGAGTGACCACAATTCACGACCAGAAGCGTCGCTAATGGGGTCCACCATGGCTAACCAGGATTAAATTATTTATTCGCTTTATTAATAACCCAGTGCGGCAGTCCAACCGTTGTGCTTGTATATGATAAATTTAGCACAAGGCGAGAGAACATGCGCATTTTCTAAAAGGTGTTCCCTGCAGTATAGCTTTTATTTCAGAAGTAACAAATATCAACAATGAGAAACGCTTCAGTTTTTAAAAAGCCTCGTTAAATCAATAGATTAAAAGATGCAGTCAACAGAGAATGCTCAGCTGAGTATTATGCTCGCTGTTCCAGTTACATTTCCATTGCACGCACATTGTTGAAATATATTTACAGTTATTTTTCGAGAAAAGATTGCGAAAAATCAACTTTGGCTTTTCTTACAAAGAGCATAACAAATATCCTGAAGGAGTATTTGAATTTCTGTTTGATGATGGAGAAACTGTTATTCGAGGCAAACGACTGAACGGCGTTTTAAAACGTAAAGGGGTAGAGAGAAGTGTAAGCCAATACTTGCATACCAGAAAAAGAAGAGAAAAAAAAAAGGATAAGATGCAAGCAGAAGAGGAAAAGTGAGAGAGAAATGCTATCCACTTGCCTATGGCAAACTGAAGAATGGATTTTGAAAATCTCATTCTGTTTACAATATCAAAATAAGAAAAGGAAAATCGCTGGGCTAAGAATCCGGGGTGAGTTGCAAGGGACGCATGCAGCAAACGGGAGGTCTACTCCATAAAGTAGTACATATTTGGCATTTCCTCGTACAAACGTACACACTCAATTTTAAATCTTTACGATTTCCCTTTCGTGCAAGAGTCTAAATCACTGCTGTCAAAAGAATTTTTTTATATGCGGCTCGCACATGGCGCATAACCAAACTGGATTTGACTTCAGTCTGAAACGTAACATACAACGCAGGCTGTTCATCATGGTTTCAAATCATTTCCCAAAAATGCAATAGTCCTTTCACAAGGCTATGTGCTAAATCGTGGTAACTATACTCAGATATTCATTTTTCATATTTTAAATTGGCTCAATAAATCAGCATCATATGTTTACAGACAAATAAATTAAATTAACCTGAATTAAATCAACACTGAGTAATAAAAAAGTAGAAAAAATCGAAGATTAATAATATCGAAGGCTTGAAACTACGAATTAAGAAAACTTGGATTGAACTTGACCAGCGTATAATCGATTTGTCAATCAAAGAATGGCGCGTTAGATTCCGGGCTTATGTAAAGGAACACCGAATAAAATTTTGAGCACATTTATAATTCACTCTTGTTTCTACACTATGTTCTATGCGAGTGCCAAATTTCATTTAAATCGAAGCATTTTTCACGAAGTTGTGATTTTTTATTACTTTCTACTTTTTTATGACTCACAGTGTACATAGTATGATTAAGAATAAATCGGTATACTGATGAACATGGGTGAACCGCGCCATTTATTCAAATTTCCATTAACGTCAAATTTCAATGAAAGCATTCGCTTTAATCTGGTTCAGCACCCCCTGGTGGCGTATGAGTTTTAGTTTGGCATTTTCATAATGGCCGCGCCTATTCACTCGCTAAAAGCATACAACACAACAAGTGAATATCTGCACGTAATGCAATTAGCATAAAAAGGCGCGACCATTCCAAAAATGCCATGCTGCAGAATCATTCGCCACCAGGGGGTGCTGAACCTAAATAATGCTAATTGAAACTCGCGTACAAACTGACACTACAAGCTTTTAGTCATAATGGAAAATTTCATAATGCCCTTGGAGAGGACAACTACTTACTGAAATACATTAACTCATGTTTATGATTATTGCCAATTCATGTCTTGCACACGTGTGACCAGGTTTATAAATGTTATGGCAAGAACAATTACAAACCGCTTTTTAACATGTGCTTAATTGTTTCACAAGATTAACTGCGCGGAAACTATGTTTTCAAATCAATACGTGTATCATTATCATTAATTGCAAATTATTACCAATTAAGCAGGCCTACTTTTATCAAAGATTTATCTACATTTCTTTATTTGGTGTCCGACAATATTACAAGCGGTGGTATGCAAATTCGGCACTTTTAGTCAAACCCTTCAGCAGGCCATTATCTATAAGTTGAGCCAATAATTTATATTTAATGGCAAGAACAATAATGAGAGCAAGAATTGCGAGTGAGGGGGAAAAAAACTGAGACATGGAAAGCAGATAAAGTTCGTCGAGATAATCCTTCAGGAAATAAAAGAGAAACCACACCCAACACTTTCTTTTGCTTTTTTTTTCAGAAGATGAAATGTAGATAGGAATCTTTTGAATTAAATTTGTTTTAACCCAAATAACAGGGGAGAAAAAAAACACTATCGATAAAGTTGCAACTTTATTGGATGGGATTTAAGGGCTCAAAGACATTTAAGGGCATGGAGTATCGATGAAATATGGGTATTATTCTGCAACATTAAACTGACAAGAAGCGTTACAGTATAATTCCACCAGTGAAATGTACTTGCCCTTCGCGTTTAAAGTATTGCTATTTTAAATGAGGGTGTCCATGACATGTACAGTACTTCTGGTAGCCATTTTCTAATCATTTTTAAGTGCAAAGGCTGTAGGAAGTCAGTGAACTTATCGTCATCACTGATCTGACCTAGCGGAAAGTAAAGCGTGTTGATGAAAGTGTAGAAAACGTCAAGCCCATTTTTTTTCTTTTTTTGCGTTGAATATTTGAGTCGATATTAAAATAGCTTCCATAAACTGGGTACTTGAATTAAATTTACGATGTTAGATCGCCAAGTATTATTTAGCGGAACCCCTAGAATATACAATATGACAATTCAAACATTGAGAGGGTCATAAGTGCCATCCAAAGTAGTTTTTCAAAAAATAAATTTATGCGTAAACTTGCGCATGGTAGAAGCCGGAGAAAACTTCAAGGGGGATTATATCTGTTTTATGTACACAGATATAAATAAAGCAGGCCCTTCCAGGCTATTTAAATGCAAATCATGTTCGTTCATTGAATAAATGGATTGCAAGATATATCAATATACATTTGGGGAGATGACATGAAAGCAAACTTATAGATTAGTTAAACTGATATGAAAACAAGTATGATATCCAACATCCATCTCTCATGCGAAACACAAGTCCATGAAGCCACCATTCAGTTACCTTAGTAAAGTAAGTAATATTAATTTATATCAATCATACTACTGTATATTCACCAGGACCTTCAAATCCTACTGTGCAAAACTTTCAACATGTTATTAAAATAAATGTGGTTTACGTGCACAAAATATTAATAAACAATAAACTAAAATGAAATTAATGTCAATTGACATGATGATTATTGTTAGTTTTTGACAGCTGTATGATAACAAAAAGCTTCTGAGAATAAAATTTCAGATACTAGAATAATAAATAGTTATATGCTAGGGTGGATCGAACTAGGCCAGGTCGTATGCGATTAAATACACGACAGTATAATTTGCTAAAATTTGGTTAAAATCTTAATATAGAATAAACGATCATTCAAATAATGGATAAGAATTTCACTTGAAAATTTATCTAGGAATCTTGAATTATATACAAGTTTACATTCCAGTCGAATTTTAGGATTGATACCACATATATAGTAAATAAACTTGTATTTGAATGTTTTATAAATTAAAAAACTAGAGATCGAGAGACAGACAAGAGGAATAAACCAGTTTAGGTAAATAAATAAAAGATGATCCATGAACGTATAATGCCTCACAGAATAATGCATTGTGTTCCTGGTTTAATAAAATATGTTCCGAACATTTCTCAAGGAAATAGAAAGTATGAATAATTTAATATATTTATGTTATCCTGCAACCAGTTATTTTAAATTAGTTCTATAAGTAACTCACGCCATGGGATTAAATTCCAAGGCTAATCTCAATTGAAAATAGAAGCATAATATCAAAGTATAACTTTGTTTACATTTATGTTAAGCAGCAGATATGATTCTACAAGCAAATTTTATGTGCCATAGTCCTATTTTGAGTTAAATCACATTAGGAATAAATGTGATATGTAGTATATTAGATTCGTAAATAAGTTAGTTATTTAAAAGCAATATCGTGTAGTCTTTTTGGTTAAATAAAGCGAAGGGTGTTCAAGTGTTTACATAATATAGTTTCAGACTAAAAAGGAAAGTAAAAAATATTTATGATAACCCTATCTATCCAAAACGTATAAACAAACAATATGGCTTGCAAATATACACCGTTTTTCAAGTAGCTACAGACACTCTTGAATACTTGGTATCCATGACCACAAAAATCCATAGCTATAATCGTGTTTTAAAATTAGCTTGCAATAAACAATTTTCAGTACTATTCTCGAGTGCGTTAATCTGTTTGTAAGATTTTGGCAATATATGGCAGGAATAGTTTCAACATTTATCTGGCAAACACTCAAGTTAGACGGGTTAAAAATGCGTGTCTAAAAACTGGGTTAAATCGAGAACATTGGTGCCAGCTAGGACATGCACCTACAAGTTTATTTCCATTAAAACCACTTTAAAAATAAATGCCGTTACGTTCCTAGAGTGGGAAAACAAAGTTAAGCCTTGTTATAAAAAAAAACATGAGCACTGGATTTTACCATCCTACGCAACGTCTAAGTTTGTACAATTTGAAAGATGTACTCTAAATAATACGCTCGCAAATCTTCAGATTCAGTGAAATGAAATGAAATGGGTTAACAATTTCATGAAGTAAAAAAAACTACTTCTGTATATTGCATATCTGAAGCATGTTGTAGTTTCTCCATCCAGAAGAATCGTGCAGCATCCTGAATTCAAAATTGAAACTAATACTTTTTGGTAAACCTTTTCCTAACTACATTCTGATATAGGGATATCAACGCCACCTGGCGCAACAGACTTTCGATTAGGCAAAGCAAACAAAAAACTTGACATCATGACATCAGTGTAATTGAAACCAGAAACATGGGATAAGGTGGTCAAGTGTAGTGTCTAATAACTTGCATAAATTTAAGTAACTGTCAGTCGAGATATCACACATACTGTAGCTGACGAATCGTTTTTGGATGCCAATTTATCAATTTCAGTTATGATGCATCTGGCAGATGCTTTTTTAGGACACTGTCCAAAATGTTAAGTTTAGCTTCAGCAATTTCTATTTTAAATGCATTACATAAATGGTTGACCCCGACGTAAGTGTGGATGTATAATCGAATTGGATTGCATACCATAACAATAAATACACAGCATCAATATCATGAAGTTGAAATTAAAATACACTGCACACACGAGGGCAAAACTAAAGCAAAAACTGGTTTCATTTTAGGCCATTCATGAAGGTCAAGTTATCTGAACTAAGCCTAGATATCAAATTTTAAGGAGCTACAAATTACACAATACTATACACAAGGGGTTATTGAACGCCAACAAACCAGGTGACAAGTTTCTGACAATTTTTTTACATTTTATATATGTTACACCAAATATCACAGGATTACGTTTTTGTAATGCAATTCATGTTAGCAATATAGTTAGTATGTTAGAATTCAAAGGTGGTTCCTGGTGTAATATTTGATACGTTAATTGGCAGAGAATGTTGCCAGTTGCAAGTTGCAAGTAAGCTTAATTCTCATTTTGACAAACATTTTTTTTTATTCTTGCATTGACTATAAGAATAAGAAACCTTAGGATCACCCTTTAACAATTGAACACTCATAAATAAACTCCCATTTGTCCTTTTATCATTCAAAGTCACTGGATATTATTAATAATAAATTCAATTTTAAGTTTGGGTTGCATCCGAAAGGAAACAACCGCTTTTTATATAAGTTAGGCGAGTCTGACAAGAACTCTAGCTCTTAAATTTTAACCAAAAAGATTTGAAAACTGGCAGTTTCACCCTCAAGTACGCACAACATAATTTTTTTTATAGTTACATAACTTTGCATTTCTTTTCTTAAACCTTTCCAGAGCACAATACAGAGAATTTTTATTATGGAAAGCACGTCAAGAGTATTACACGACGCCATCTGGCAGTCCTCTAAAGCATTTGTCAACCAAATCACGTTTTTGTAATAAAAATTCTGAAATTAACGCAGCCAATTTGCGAGACAATAACGATGTCCAACCGCATGCGAAATAATTGCTGTAAACGTTTACTTGGGTCTTCCAAACGTAACAACATAAGGAGGATCATTGAGGCCCCCACGGTTAAACAACATACATGTATAACCCATAAATCTGGGTTAATTCCTCTTTATTAACGTAAACATAGAGGCAGGGATGCCAGATAATTTTGTAAACTTGTGCAGTAGGTGGGCATTTAGGTGGTCAATTCTTATCGCCGTATTTATCAAACTGAAGTAAAAGTACGCCGAACAAAACCGTTAATCTCATCTTCTCTTTACGTAATAAACTTCAAGAAGAAATTTCACCATGGAAAAATCAAATATCTTAATTTGGAAAAATAAAATAACTTCATATAGATATTGGGATTGAGGGAATTTGAGAAATTAAAGTACAATTTTGCTTCTGATTGGCATTGGAAATAAGAACAAGAACGACTCAATTTATCAGATATTAATATTACATTGATGAGATAATAATATGCAAACAACTGTACATAAAAACTGGCTTGGTTAAACTTGTAGTCAGAGTAAAAAACTCGCTCTTGCTCTCTTGTTTGATTAATTGCCTAATTCAAAAATCTGCATTAAAAAGACTTCCAATTAGTGCGATTACATTTCATGAATATTAATTCAAGTGTTTTACAACGTAATTTCTTTTAATTGAGCATATGTTAAATGAAATTTGTTTAAAGTAAAAAAACAAAACAAACATTAATTTCGCAAAATTTTTCAAATTAATTTTTTTTAAATTTTGTATGCAGTGGAACCTCGGTTTACGAACTTAATCAATTCCTTGACCCTGTTTGTGAACCGAATCAATTTTTCCCATTGCAATTAATGTAAATCCAAATAATGCGCGTTCTTCGTCCAAGAATTTTTTTTTAAATGTTTAAGACTTTGTGTGTGAAATAACACAGAAAGTAAATAAATATAACAGTAGTATTAGACGAAAGCAGTTTAATATATACATCCATGATTTCCAACATAATAGGAAATAAAGGCACCCACGTGGTGTCGTCAATGTGACGTTGCTGGTAATCAAGTTCACTTGCAGATCCTGTTTGAGAAATTTACTTTAACCTACATTGTTTACATTATAAAAATTTGTATTTTTATACTCTTGTTGTTAATTATATGATTTAAGCCTTAACTCGACGTCATCAATGGATTGTCATGCACTGCATCTGCAATTGAAATTGAGTAAACAAGAGACGAACTTTTGCCATATTTCCAATGCAGGCTAAATCCTTGAAACTAATATCGATTTTAATTTGAATCCTTGGAAATCATAGCACTTTTGTTTCTTGTATTTAGTAAAACTTATCCGTAACAAAGATGTTCTGCTGGAAGTAATAAAACAATTGCAGAAACTCGGACCTTTGATCGGTGGTCTAGAGAAATGTGTTCGTGAACTGAAGCATCGTTCGTGAAGCGAAACAAATAATATTCGTAGACCGATCTGTTCATAGGCAGAGACGTTTGTAAGGGAGGTTGGACCCCTATATTTGTAACCTGGCAACCAATATTTAAGACCCACTCCGCCAAAACTATAAACAAAATTAGCAGCTACAGTTAGTTTTACCAATTTTTCAAAGTAGTTCATGGATTCGTGGCATTTTAAAAATTCTTTTGTTTATTTTTGATTCAGTAGGTAAACATTGAAATAATTTAATTTAAAATAATGCACGGTTCATTTCCTTTGAAATGCGATCCCCTGATCTGGGAAAATTACCCGAACACATGGCTGCACGCATTCGTTTCTAATTTCATAGCATTACTATAAACGAGAAATTATTTATCAAAAAATACTAACTCTGTATCAAACAGCGTTGCAAATCAATGTTATTATCAATTTTCAGAGCTTGCATGCCACATTGTTAAAATTTTCTTTAGCAATAACGTTTCGTGTAAACCAATTATAAACGTAGCTATAGTGTAACTGTATACGGTTTATGTCAAATTGTAATGACCACCTAAATTGTATCTCATTCTTTCTTCAGTTTGTGTCATGTAGTTTCCTTTGAAATCTCATTTTTTTTCTTTTCAAAGATGGTGTATCTTACACGCCAACATGTAGCCAGGTAAAGGTCAGCAGCCTGGAAATGTCATCAGGAACCTCGCAAGATGGCCTCGTACACTACAGCAAACAAATATTGGTAAGGTATAGCATTTCCACTGACCCAATCTAAGAAGGGGATCCTTTCAAAGACTATTGAATATCAATCACTCAGAAAAGGTTATACAAAAACGACCAACGACCACCAATAATAACATGGCCTCGGTATGTCGTTCTTTCCCCCCTTTTCTCCTGTTTTATCCCTCACCTTTCTACAGGGAAACGCTTAGTTGGGCTTACTTCGAGACCATAAAGGTCCACATACTTAAATATTAACGCAAGATCTTCATAGAGAAGTTTCACGATTATTTTTCCAAAAAAAAAAAAGAAACGTTCAAATCCTTGGTTGACAACGATTGACATTTGAGCATAAAAGGCTAGGGTTGCTACAATGGATCCCGCAAAGTTATTCTATAAAACTTGGGTAGTGACCAGGCATGTGGCTTATTTGAAAGTGTCAAAGGAGATTTTGCAATTGTGAACAAGATTCCAGGATTTTTAAAGACACAGTTTTGGAATTTACTCGGTTCAATTGCTTTCCAACCAGGATTTCACGCCTTAATGGCGCATGCGAACCCCCACAATGCACCGTATATGTGTTGAAAGCAACAAAATCATGCTTATCTTAGAAAGTACATCGTGCATTATCAAGTATTTAGATTCGATTTGGATTTCTGAAATGCGTGATAGCTGCCTTCATTGCTTTTTGGGGGTAAGATACGTTCAAAAAGTCAACATGTCATTGAAAATGTTTACACTAAATGATGACAAAAATGATGTTAACATTTAAAAAGTTAGCGGATATAAATTTTTGATTTCAGCAAAATAAAAAAAATGCTATCCATGTTATCATGTTTATCAGACATTTTCAAGTGGTATTCTGCTTGTCCTGTATACAGTATGTCAGTCAACGCATTCTCCAAATAACTCTTCAGTGAGCAATAATTGGCAATATTATTGAAAAACAAGGCCATTTTGAATCGATCCAATGTCAATGTTTCAAACTAACATGGTCTCCTGCAGTATCTAGATGTTCCAAGACTCGTAAATCTTCGATATTTTTTTTATATATAAAATCGAATATCTCACGACAGAGGCGCTGTCAGGGTTATACGGTTACAGAAGATGATAAAAACTTCGTTAATGCATTTGACAAACTGATGATAAAACGAATGTACGCACACTTATCTTGCGAAATTAGTGTCAGACAGGATGACTTCGAGTGGAAATGGACATTATTCACACGCCAACGCGCCATCTTAGCAGCATAACAGCATTATTGATTCTCTATAGGCATATGTGGTGCTTATATCAGATCACCACAATAAAGTACGATCACAAGGCTAACAGTGTCACAAAATATCACAGAAAAATCACTTGCGCTGACAAAAACTACCACATTATTAATGGGGGCATTTTCGTCAACTAACTAAACGGGTGACAATCTGTTAATTAGTCTAATGACTAGTAATACAAATTATAAGTATTTAACGATTAAAGCCAATATCGAAAGTGGGCCACATGATAATGCCGTGCTGTTCCAGACAAATATAAAAAAGTTTTCAACATATATTTGTGAATTACATTTGTGTTAGTTTCCAAGGAAGAATGCGATACAACAAGGTAATGTAATAATACATAATCATGAAATGTTATCCTTAAAAGAAATGTATAGAAAATTGAATTTCGTCAACATTCTCCAATTACCTATGAGCGCAAACACGCTGTCATGGTGTTTGTGCAGTAGGTACTAATTGGTAGATCACCATTTATCTTGGTAATAAACTCAATGAAAAGTCAATTACGTTTACTTGTCATGATGAATACAATGGCTTTCACAGCAAATGCTATAAAAAACAAGGTTAATCAATCAAGCAAATAATTTTAACTTTTACAACTATGTCAATCCAGTTGCTTCCCAACAAAGAAACGTTACTCAGATAAAAGCTCTAATTGCCCATTACGTAAACAGTACTTTCACATGTAAAACAACAATGAAGGTAATCTAGCACATTTTTTAATTTGATTAAAAGTACACGGTTACTTGAAATTTAATTTGCAAGTTAATTTCTCCCATGAGGTTACATAAATCAAAATACGTATTTTTCAACTTAAAATTTAACAATTTCATGCTGTATTTATTGGATTCTGCAGTGACTTCTGTTAAACTACAACTTATGGACAACATTGGTCAACTTGTGAATATAAAAATCAAGGAAAAGTACTTTATTTAAAATACAAATGTATTCAAGATTCAATGGCACAACTTTACGAGGTTTGCCCAAACTAGCCACGAAAATAGTGTACTAAATTTTTAAATTTTGCTGCATTTACTTTGCATTTCAGATTTGAAACAAACTTTACTCGAAAGAATTAACGTGTTGTGTCCTACAACCTCCGGGGAAGATAAGAGGCTGCAGTTGATCATGAGACGCGTGTTCAGGTAACATTATTTTACACCTAGGGCGTTTATAACGAAAACACACTGAGCCATTTATATCTAGCATATTTATCTGCATATTTTCTATTTTTACGTCCACGAAGGACCACCTTGTCTCTTTACAATAAGCTCTGAGGAAGCAGAGGAAGGGTAAGTATCAAAGTTATCATCCAACATAAAGAGAAAGCTATTTCTGGTTTCACTCGTACAAATAAACGATTCCCAAAACCAGAAAGGATTCTCATTCTATAGTAACTAGATTTTACACTACAGCTGAGAAAAACTATGCTTTGAGGTGGCCCAAGGGGAATCTTCCAACTTTTTCAGTTTCTTATATACAAAAAAGTTGACTAGTTCGTTAAAGGAATGTTGCTTGACTGGACAACGATTCGTAGGTCTAGGTTTCGTACGCCAGTACATTTATGTATAAAGATAATTTAAATGAATTTTGTGTGAGATTTCCGAGCCTCAGAAGGGTTGAGCTTACAATTGAAATTAATGTATTTTTTAAGCCACAAAAGCGAACTTACTTTTGCTCTCTTTATCTTCTAAAATGAATGACTTGTTAAAATTTAGATCATCACCTGACATACTTTATACTTGGCTATGATAAAAGTGTATAAATGCATATTAATTTTTATATGAAAGGTAGTAAAGACAGCCATTTCTTCTACAAAAATTGCACAATCTTCCTTGTTTGCCAGTCAATTTGGAAAGGTGCAATTGTGCATTACATAACTATTGCACACTTTTTATTTTTGTCCAGTTTGCAAAAAACATTTTAAACTAAATTTCATCGAAGTTTTTCAAAGTAAATTTCCAGTTATACTTGGGTACTTAATATACTGAGCTGCAAAATAACATTTAATTGTAAGTATAGATGGTTAAGACCAGACAAATAAATTTACTACGCCTACAGTCAAAATGCCACACATTCTAACTGTCAAACTGCTATACTGTCAAATTGCCGTATAGTCGAACTTTCATACAGTCGACATATACCATATGGTATATCGATACATTTCAAAGAACACGTTCAGTTTTACTTAGGAGCGCTGCACAATAACATTTAATTGTGCTTTTAGATGATTAAAACCCGACAATTCAATGTTATACAGTCAAACTACTGCACAGTCATATTGCTACACAGTCAGCATAAAATACCATATGGTAAGACACGAATTGTAAACAATATTTATCGTCATATATCAATAGCTCTTTTAATCTTGCTTTTAGGCTTCATACAAAATTTAAATTTGAGCTTGACCAATAACCTATACGTCAACACACGAAATGGAGAAACAATAACAAATAATATTAGTCTTTAATTAATTAATGGATACGTTATTATAGCCAGCGTTTTAATAAATTATCATAGATGATAATTTCAGTTTCAGTGCAGTGCAAATAAGGCGTATAAACAACAGGTACATGCATTACGAATATGCATCTTTCAATCACGCCGTTGTTGCGACTATACTTTAACTTTCCTGAGCCCGCATTGTTTACATAATAAATTCACAACAATATATGATCGATAGAATTTACAAATATCCTCGGTTAAAACAACTATCATTAAACCAGACACGTATCGCATGCCCCCATGTGGGTCGCTGGTTTGAGAACTGTTGGCGCAGGGATCAATACTACAGAAATTTGCATTCTCCAAAAAAAAAAATACAAAAAAAGTCAGAATATAGTGAGCACACCCCTATATATATTTCCCGGATTTCCAGTTCGGAAGAAAAAAGCAATGCAGGTCGCAATTGCACGATCACTGCTTCAACAGTGTATAAGGAAAACAATTGAGATGTGAAGGAGAAGAAAAAAAAAGAAATGGGAGAAACGGCTGGAAGAGTAAGTCCCATCATGTGGAAACTGCTTGATTGACAAGACATCTTAATCAGATACACCAAAGTACAGAAAAATCCGAAATTGCATGGTGCTTGGCACAACCTGAATATATACAGCATAACTTTTACATCATTCCCATTGTATTAAGAAGATTTTTTGAACAGCCTGTCGAAAAACATAGTATTTGGAGTGAGCATCAAAAGTGCTGAGGGTCAAAAGCAATATTCATGGAGAATTTCAACATAATCATAATAAACAAAAGGATTTACTATCAAAATATTTCACTATCATAAAATATTAGTTTGTATTACAAGGCGTCCAGTAATTTTGTTAGAACAAATCCAAGCATATTTCAAGGATCATTCGTTATATTTTCAAGGATTCCAACCATCCCTATAGCTCGCACGACTAACTACCACAATATTTGTAAAACGATTCAGAAATGTGTACAGAGAATTTTAAACAATTCAGATTAACACAAATTCCCCGATGCGGACAGAAAATACCAGCAGAAACTGGCGTTTAAACGACATTCGAGCCCATTTCCCGATTTTCCCAAATTTCAAGACTGCCAAATACCTTGGCATATTTATATCCATTTATTAGTCCATATATCCATAAACATTTATTATTGGCATAAATATATATCCCGCCAGATGGTGGCTCTATTTACCCCCACCAGCTAAATTTCAGAATAAAGAAATTAATTGCAGCAACCGACATGATTGGTTGTCAGAATGAAGAAACTGCTAAAATGTTGATAATTTGCAGTAAAATTCCCTCTTGGCAGCATTTAATTACATAACTAATCAAATAAAATATTGTTAGTATTTCAAGTTAAGACTAGACCCCCACATTTTATTCACCTACTGCCTAGATGTTTTTAAAGAATGTAAGTAGGCACTATCTACTCATATCTTTTA
Organism: Julus scanicus; assembly: GCA_034698625.1. Classification (NCBI taxonomy): domain Eukaryota; kingdom Metazoa; phylum Arthropoda; class Diplopoda; order Julida; family Julidae; genus Julus; species Julus scanicus. Next base: position 10,215 of record JAQGBW010000354.1, on the reverse strand, counting down.
CTTTAATTGCACAACATTAGTTTAGCGATGTGATCAAGAATTAGTAAATACAGATTCCACACGTGTAAAAAGGCCCGGTGCAAATAGCACCAAGGTGAGAAATACTGCAAGTAAATGAAACTAACGGTGTTTAACCTAGCTGTACCTTTTCAATTTGGCATCTATAGTATTATAACGAAGTTTTTAAAATACGCGAATTCGCTACCACTTGTTGGCCAAAGAAGACTGCCCAAGAGAAGGGGATTTAAGGATTTATTGTTCTCTAATTATTGACTTATAATAGGAAGTTGTTATTTACAAGCAATAGCATGAATAATAACGTGGAAACCATAGGAAAGTAACATACCGTGAAATATTTGATGAAAAATTGACCATAAACTACATACCTATAGGTATAGAATCCGACAACCAAGCAACAAAGGGCTCCACAACGACAAGAAGAGCATATACTAATTAGGGTTGTTTGGAACGGGCATATACAGGGTGGTTAAAAATGAGACCATTGTCGAGTAATGCAGTACTGGAAAGGGGCCATTTAAAAAGGACGTCCCCGAAATTCCATCAAAAATTGACCCCCTCAACATGGTGTCCATTTTAGCCTAAGCCCCCCTCCCTCATAGATGTCCTGCTTTTCTTTAAGAAAAGTAGGGTGTCCAACAATTTTTTTGGAACATCCAATATTTCTAATCACTACTGGCTCCCAATTCCATGACATTTTCCCGCTAAACGTACATTTTCTGGCCTCGAAGGGATTTCCAACATAAAATTAGTGTTTAACTCAAAGTTAAGCATAATTCCAGACTTTTCCGAGATTTTAAAAATTAACGTTTGAGATTGGGGACACGTGTCTTCTGGTGTCCATCATTTCCCTTTTCATTGACCTTTAAAACTTAATTAAACAGAAAATCCAACAACGGAAAAATGCCATCATTAGTGGACGTTTTACCTCCCCCCCCCCCGACCACATGACAGCAGATTCCCCCACCCCCCCCCCTCTTGATGACGTCTTTTTTTGAATGCCCCAAGGATTCAATTCTGTTTTAGTCACCCTGTAAACAGCGTCAGGTGTAACTTTCCAGAGTGCTCTATAAACACCCATAAGCAGAGATTGGCTTAATTGAACGTTGCACATGGACTAGTATACTATTCTAGCTTTACTCTCAATGGTGTGTACCGGCACAGGCGTTAATTCCATTTCTTGGCAGTTGTTTACTTGTAAATTAAATTTCTGTATCCACCCTGCACGACATTTTCATTTATTTTCCATCCAACCAATTTAGGCACAACGAATTGTATTAAGGCATGGCATCATGATTGGCGACGCGATTAAAATAATAAAACAGTCTCACAATGACCGCTTGCACTCATGGCACACACGAAATCAGAAAAATTAATTGATGCTGCAGCAAACATACAAAGTACAGGGTGATTCAAATCTAATATCAAATATAACGCTTCCCTATACAGTGGTGAACAGTCTAAAAACATTGGTTGCAACTTGCCAGGATGCAAAGGGGACTCACAGCTAATATAAAGGGCTATCACTTATTTGGTAGCAGGCAGTTTCAACTATATTTACTCAACTAAAATGATACAACTGAAGGATTTACAACTAAGAAATGTTCAACTAGGATGTTTTCAACTAGGATGTTTTCAACTAAACATCAATCAGGTGGTTTTTATTTTAATGGGTTAGCTCATGTTAGTTAACATTTTTTAGTTGTAAATATAAATTTATAAAAATTTAGGTGTAAATCATTAGTTGAACCAAATTTAGGTAAATTTTTTTAGTTGTAAAACTTTAGTTGAATCTTTTTTTTTGTTGAAGAAATTTACTTGAAATTGCATGACTCCCACTTATTTTTTATAACAAATACTGTAAATGCAAATAACATGAACGTGTAAGTCATAATTAAGTTATTAAAAGATCATTCATCCATGAGTTCTAATTGAATACTACGAATATGATTATAAAACCACCAATTTTGGAAAAGATGATTGTACACTTAATATAATTAAGTATGTATTTCCCGTTACAGAATGCATTAGAAATGACAAACAACTTCCCACACACTATTAAGTCACTTCTTGTCAAGACCGATGAATCATGACCGATGTATCAAAACTACTTCAGAAGTCCTGGAACGTCTTTTACTGCAACCAAACTTCAGACATATTGGAATATTAAGTCTGCTGAATTTTTGTACATCGTGTTGATGGGTTTATAAACATGTTAACAATAAGTTCATTTATGTTGAACAACAGCAACTAAAATTCCCGAAACCAAACGCACCCTGTAGTTTAATTGAAGACAAGTCTAAAGAAAAAATACATGAGCTGACTTTAAAATTGTTGGCCGATTTTTCCACCTGCCAAAAGCGGATAGTTAGCGCATCTTGATTTCTGATGAGGTGCAGCGCTAACAATATAATCAGCCAGGAATGCGAGACCTTCGTGAGTAGACTATCATCCGCAAATTTTTTTTACCCGATTTTATGCTTCAACTTCTTACAATGCTACGAGATTCCTTGTAACAACAACAACAACACTCCATTAACAGTTAACGTGCTCGCGTTGAATTATAAACTTGACGTCCAATCAATGATCTCCGGGGTCAACATTACTGTAAATGCAGTTTTCCCTTTGAATACGATGTACCTGTCAATAATACATGTTTGATGATCTAGTTAAGGCTGTTATATAGAATCCAGGCAGCATGCAAACCACCCCATTGACAGTTTTGCACTCAACACAATAAGGATTGACTCGTGATCTCCTCTTATATCGATCTGGACACGCGTACATTTAGTCATGAATTAAAACTCGTTAAAAACGTTTTCATTTAACCAGTAACCATAAATTAACGCAGTCCTAAACAAACAAACAATAATAAACCGTCGCATTGTGCGACGATTTTAATTCATCCCAGTGTAAAATTATGCCAAGCAGAATCAATAAAATTTGCCATATACATATATATATGCATAGCAACTTTTGTATAGATGTATATAATAGACATTTGTTGAATGCATACTGTCTGTTGGGATGTTTGCACGTTGCGTGCGTGCGTTAAAACATAATGAAATGAATTAAATGCCTATAGGATTTTGGGATTCGCTTATTGGTCTATTACCTTAAAATATAACGATGGCATAAGTATAGGAAACAACAATAGGTGAAAGAGGCATTGCTGTTTGAGCAGCAAATTGACTTTAAAATGGCGATTAGAGCACAAAGAGGACAGAATTTTCACTTTGCGGATGCATTATTAACAATTCCTGTACGATATCAAAATACGTAACTAGGTAATCCGCCGTCGTTGTTGGAAAGATTATGGTGCATAAACTCCACGCCTCTTATATATATAATGAACGAGCGCCATAAGACAAAAGCCACTGTGCGAGCAATAAAACGCCGAATTAATTGCTGTTTAGAAATCCAACATTCAGCCAAAACTACTGCAATCAAGCCGCACGTTTATCTAATAGGCATAAGTAGGCATACCGAAATTAAAGCCTGCAGCAACGATGGGCTGCTGAAAACTAATTACTTGGGTGTAATTTGTGCTCATTCTTGAATTATTACCCACGCAAATAGAAATTACTTTTCTAGGACAGTTGCTGGTTTACCAGCATTTATTAAAAAAAAGTACAGGGTATCAACGAATCCTTGATCTATGTAAATCTGTCCTATGTGATTTACCTCTAATCTTATCTTATTTACAAGTTATTGTTGTATATAAATCTATAATTTATATTGCATACAATATGCAAACTGGTGGCAAAAGCGTATACAATTATGTATAGCCAAATAACGTGTACAAAACCGTATCAGGTTGGTAAACATGCTGATAAAATCGCAAGCGTATACATTTCAAGGATTAAGTTTTCAAGGACTATGCAGACAATATTGTTCCGAAGAGTCAAACAAATTTTTCTGTTATTTTTACGTCAACATTTTCTGGTGTTTAACACGAATTTCAAGCATAATTCCCTACTTCCCCGAGCTGCTACAAGTTCAAGCATATTCCCAGACTTTCCAGGCTGCAGGTATTGCCATTAATGAATGCCAGAAATTATAATAAAGAATATTGTTGCGTTTTATTAATAATTTTTTTTTTAAATTAATTACTAATCACAATTATGATGCATAATAGCTTAGTATCACAGTACATTGGAACCTCGCTTAACGAGCACCTTGCAAAACGAGTAATTCGCATAACGACCAATATAAATTTTAAAAAAATGTCTCACTTAAAGAGCGACGTTTCGCATAACGAGTGACGTGGATAGGGGAATCCTCAAATTGTGCGATTGTTTCGCTTAACGAGTGTTTCGTATTACGTATAACGAATTATGCTCGTTATGCGAGGTTCCACTGTAAAGAATAATAATTAATTTGTAGGTAGTATAGAACAGATCAACCCCAAACAAGCCAATTAGTTCATTGGGAACTCTGTGTCCGATATACGTGTAGATACGAGTTTTTAGAAACATATCTTCAATATAAATCGAGGACGCCTTACACCAAAGAAGTTTATTATTCGACCACACCAGTAGGTGTGAGAAAAAGGTAAACCGCACGAAGTATGACTTTCTAAGAATGGGGAGAATTGCAAGCAAGGTAGAAAAACCAGTCACCATCAACTTCGAGGAACAATATCCCAACCAACCTCAAAAACCACAAATCCGAGCTTTGAACCACTCAGCCACCCAATTCTGTTTACAGAGCAGTGTCTTAGTAACTGTCTGCACATGTCGCTATACAAGTCAGATTTCAGAACAGCTGATGAGAAACCGTATATCTTGACCCTCATGCAAAAACCAACAACAACGAAGCGTTGAAGAAGGTTGCTGTCTACATGACAATCAAAAAAAAAAAACTTCACTGGTTTTTAAACATGTTTGTTTATGCAAACATTTTACATTGCGACTACATCAACGCATACATCTTTGTGACCTGTTAAGTAACGCGCCATTCTTTTTTTAGATGCAGGAAACTTGACTTTTCCTAGTCAACCTAATAATAGAAATTTACGGCATTGTTGCCAAAATGCATACATACGTTCACCCTGCTAACACGTACGGCTTAAATTGCAAATTTTCAACAATTTATCTTTAGCTTTCCTAGCAAACATTTAGGTGACTGAAAGACGTATTGACTTAAAAACAAGTCGGAAGACATGAATATGCTTGTCTCAATGCAAGTTGAAAACCTTGAAAGGCTGAAAGCAATGACATGGGGGCAAGAAGGACCATATTTCAGTGCCAACTTTTTTTTTGCGTCAAGTTTTACGTCATATTTACATTATGAACTATCCGCATCGAGCTAATGATCCAATCAGGTTGCACCCATAAGTTAAACAGCGCCCCGCTGCGACTGAGACTTGATTCGATTAATTAATGGGATTGACCATTTCTAGAATTCCAAAACCGATAACTTGACTCAAGTGCTCACTGCGAAATTTATAAGAATTTGTTATTTCTCACTAACTCATAAGCAAGACCTGGCACACCTTTTACTTACAAAATTGGCGGGAAAGATTAGAAAATGACAATTTTTAAAACTGAAGGTTCCAAAATGAGCCAATGAGAAGATGGCGATATTTTCCAAAATATTGCCCGCCGTTTTACATAGGATAAAACCTGTTTTTGACATTAAGATAGATGTAATGCAAATTTGACGTTACAAATTAACAAAAACAACGTAGGCACTGAATATCATTCAACATCAAACAAGGTTCCGAATACCGTCACCAGTGGCGCTTTTTATCGATTTTTACAGACGATCAACGATAGAAAAACGGGCGCGAACATGATGGATTGCATTCACGACGGTCAGATGAACTAAATTCAGCTAATACACTAAGCTTTGAAGCCTATATCTGCTGTATCGTCAATGGGACAAGGCTACATGTTTACCCCCAAGCATCTGGCTATTCACGTCAAGCTGCCATGGCTATTACGCAAGCGTGCGTTCAGCGTTGCTACGCAAATTACCAACTTAATACTGCACAAATATTTAGAAAACTGAAACCCTTCAGACACCCGTATCCACCAGACGATGTACCCGAGTCAAATGTTATGTCTTTGAAGCAAGATTATATCTAGGCCTAACTCCCCCGCACAATAAATCAATAGCTCTTGATGCTCCTATTGATTTTAGGAATATATATGGTGCAAACACGTAATGGGCTAAAACGAGCTCCTTTATAAAAAAAACCCATGAAATGTTTTTTTTTTTTTTAAACAGCAACAGTGAGAACTAATTGAAATTAAATCACACGGAACTGACCTGGAATACCATCGCCGTTGAGCAGCACGAACAAGGTGGTTAATTCCAAGACGATGCTTAAAATAATTCCAAATGCGCACTGATGACAACCCATTGTTCCGGATGTGGTAGAACAGCGTTTCCCCACGAGAACTATTTACGGACTTAACATCAACAGATATTACAGGTGATCATAAAAACCACTCGCAATCACCTAATGGCGGCCAGAATTCAGAGGCCAGCGAATATAGGTTTTTGTATCCGAACTTACACGGTGGTTCGTTTTTCACAGTCCGAAACAGTCACGAACAGGAAACGAGTCCGAGAAACAACAACAAAAAAATTGCTTCAGATTGCTTTGTGGTTGCTCACTCTGCTATTCCAGGGGTGTGCCACTGACAATCAGTGACTGTGGGAATGAGATATATCACCCTATACTGGAACTGGTACTGGCAACCTCTTGCTGTTCTCAGGTGATAATCCGGAACTGCAGTTCACATCCAAAAAGCACACTGGTAAAAGTGGGTTGTATAGATCAAAACGGTATATGAGGATGCTTCCAGAAATGCTGTCAAGTCGCCCACACGATCAACCAAAATATATGTTAATCGAAAGGGTTGGCAAAGCAGGCTAAAAAAAAACACCGAGTGTCCGAGTGGTCAACCTGTCTGCAGCGGGCAATCAAGCGGTCATCGCCGCCAGGAGAAGTACCAATCGTGGTCGATAGGGGTTTGCAGCTTAAGAGGGTTCTATCAAATTAGTTTAGCTGATGGTATAAGATGCTGCGTGCCTCCACCCAAGGAGAAGAAGATGATGATGGTCAACTTTAGATCCTTTCGGGGAACGAAAGTGAAAGAATTTCTCTTCCAGAAGAGCTTGTCGCCGTTAGCTGACATAAACGATGACCACTGCTCAAACGTACGAGTCCAGCATTCGTAAAATCCTACGAGGAAGTGGCTTATCGGTACATGCGTCGTATTTTTCCTGCCCAATTTTTTTATACCTTTCCAGCACGAACTAGGTTTCGAAAAATTGTGCAAAAAAAAAAAAAATGGTGTATGCGAACGAGGAAAAATGGCGAAATCTTCTAAGTAGAGAAGCACGACGTCGCGGACAATGCAAATTGCTCCAAAGTTTTTACCTTGATACCAGTTCGCAAATTACGGAAACATAAGTGACATGGAAAGGGTTGAAACAAGTGGTTTGTTATGCAATGGCGTGACGGCAAGTTCTGACACGGTGCAATCCGAAAATGGTGGGCATCAACGGGTTGACGTTTGGAAGACGATTGAAAAAAAAGATAATAAAGTACCAAAAGTTGTATCCAATAAAGAAGCGCGCACTGGTGTGAAAAAACCGTAAACAATTAGTAGCACATGGCGTGATCACCCCGTGTGATGTCCCGCACCATCGTGGGTACAATAGTTGGCGCTACAGAAAAAGTGCGGTGCTGGAGCGTGACTTCAGCCGGCTTTACCGAGCGCGGGTACGGCAGCCTTGTTTTCGCGTTCGCGGCCGCTTCCCGTATTAAAACACTCGCAACCTCCGAGCATCCAGTCGATACTGGCAAATGGATGCGAGGAGAAAGTTGCTTCACCTTATAAAGAGTGCCTGCTGCAGGTTGGTGGCACCAGTAGCTGGCTGAGGCTTGGATTCGACACACATCACCCTGTATGTAGTGCGTTTTCATGAGAGCGCCCCGAGGCATCCAACCGTTGTTGTCGTGTTTTTCTGGTCGCTTGACGGCGAGACAATTATTAGAGCAATCAGTGGCTTCGTCACCGAGATTCTTGTAGGGTATGGTGGGGCCCTATCAAAACCTAGTTTTTTTTTTTTCAAAACCACACAAAAAATGATATAAAATCTGTTTTTTTATTGAGTTGATCAGAATCCTCCCATAGTTTCATTTGTTTCATTCGAAAAATATAAAACAATCTTTCTTGATATCTACATGTATTTAATTTAAATAACTAAGAATACATAAATGGCACCCCTAAGAAGACGAAAAAACCTTTTAAATTCCTCCAGGTTGGAGCTTACCAGCCTCTCACGTGAAAGTGCCAATTGCCAACTTAGTTATTTGTTTTGTTACAAAGTGTAAATAACGTATTTATATATAGGGACTTTCAAGGTCATTTTTCTATAATTTGGATAATTTTAAACATCCGTAAAATTCGTCATAGCACAAATTTTACGCGTTTTGAAGGTCGATTTCCATTCATCCGATTAATATCAGTCCGTCACAGTTCAGTGGCTGAACTGATGTAAAAACAAACGTGGGTAAATGCCACAACTGAATTAAATGAAACAGGGAATTCTATGAAAACGTAATAATATTTTTCTTCACTGGCACTAAAGAAAATTCATGGATCTGAATTCCACAAAACTGAAATGGAATTGCTACTCAACTGATGGGTGTAAATGGACCTATAAAGTCTTGTGAAACCTATAGTGCACAATTAGTTTAAACAAAAAAATATTTGTAAAACTTGTATGATTCGATTTTTAAAATGTGGGATAAAAGGAATAATTAATTCCGCGTTTCTTTTCAGAAAATTCTTTACTGCATGTGTCAGTGATGTAATATAATATTCTTTCCTTTCCCGAGTATTGTCATTTCATAGAATTCCATTGACACACGTCCGACACAGTCCCGTTTGTTGTTTTTTCACCAGTTTTAACACCTAATCCGTGGAGGACTGGGCACAAAAACACTGGTTGTCAGGATACAAAATATACCCACCCACAATTATACGATACAAGGCTATCATTTATGTTTTATAAGAAATAAATGTACAATTTTCAAAAAATGCATGTGTATGTGAAAAACGGTACAATTACATTTGTAACGAAATAATGTTTTCTTAAAAAGTTAAGCTACTGAAAGGTCATTAACATTTCCATCATATTGCCCAATGACTAAAGGGACGCACCTCACTAAGGGCCCAATTGCAAAGAGTTTAAATGTACTGAAATTTAGCCAAATTCCATTTTATCATCAGTATACGAATGCTACGTGAGGAAAACAAACCCATACTATACTAATCTTATAGATCTTTCAAAACATGTCCTACAAAAGGAACACAAACGGGTAGTATTTGGGACAAAACAACATTCTAACTGGTAACAGAGGAAAAACGTATGGGGAAAAATACATTGGCGACTGCATAATCTTTGATTATACAGAATGCTATATACACAATGGCTCTAAATACCATTCTTTGTTTTCTTTAGGTTGACGAAAGAAACAATTATTTACACAATCGTGCGGCCACATCAGTTTTTTTTTTCTTCCTTGTAAGAAATGTCGATGAGTGGCACAATTTCTATATTAATCCGGCATTAATAAAACCCGTATTCTATGAAGGGAGAAAATCCGCGGAAATCAACTTCAATCTCATCGTGTGCCATTTTCGATATTGGAATTGACAGTGAAGCAAATCAAAATATAGTAGAAGCAAGCAGGCGGAAAAAAGCCAGCATGCAATAGCTCTAATGAGTTATGTGGCTAATTAAAAGCTCGTTATTCTTTGTTTTTATGCCTTGATGGTGTTCCTAAAAAATGGGATTTCCCTTTGTCAGCGGGCTGCATACATGTTACGTGTGAAGGTCGGGTCAAGCAGTCAAACAACCTTCAAAATCACCTTTCAAATTTCGTCATTGAACATTTTTCACACAAATACAAATACAGTGTTTGTATGTAGTAAATTGACAAGTTATTTACAAAGACAACAGAAAAATAAACACGTATATAACAAGTTACAAAAGTAATTTTAAAGATATCCGCTCTCTATTTGGACCACCATGGTGTTTGGGTATAATTTTCCTAATTAGTTATCAGTTAATGTGTTCGTTTGTTTGTTAAGTTTGTTTGTTAATTTTTAACGTTGGCCTATTTCTGCAACACGAGGGCTAAACACCAACGCCAGGGGATGGGCCTTC